>JASAND010020163.1:0-21075 GCA_030248195.1 Trissonchulus latispiculum
GGGCCTTTTCGCGAATGGGTAGAGTAGAGTAGAGTAGAGTAGAGTTAAAATTAACTCTTTTAACCCTTTTCATGAATGCGCAGGGTTAAATTTAACTCTGCCTGCTTTTAACTCTTTTAACTCTGCAGGGTTAAAAATCAAAGAGTTAAAAGAGTTAAAATTGGCAGAGTTAAAATTAACTCTTTGCATTCGCGAATAGAGTTAAAAGAGTTAAAACTGGTAGAGTTAAAATTAACTCTCTGCATAAGTGAAAAGAGTTAAAATAATAATAAAATTTTTGCTTACGCAATGTCCAACGTTTCACAATTTGGGAATTGTAAAAAAAACTTCATTACGTTTGGTAAATTTTAAATAAAATAAAACAACAAGATATTTATTCATTTAATTAATAGACATTTATTACATCTTTAATGTAGTGTCATCCTGTACTATATAGGGCGAATCCCTGTGTGTAACTTGCAGTTTTTAAACCGATTTTGTTGAAATTTAGCATGGATCCGCTTCAGCAAATTATTGACATCTGCAGCAAAGTTTCAAAGTTTAAGCTTTTAAGGGATTAACGACATGGGTAAAAATTGCAATTGAAGGGGTGCCAACCAAAGATTTTTACGATTTTCATGAAAAGTTGTTTTTTCAGAGTTCGCTGAAAAGTAGTCTAATTCTAAAGACAGTATTTCGGTCTAGGTTTTTGTTGTTTCTTTTGCCAGCTTGCAATTTAGCCTACAATAAAGTGCTAATGAATAGTTGAGCCGAAAAACAGACATCATATTCGTTTGCTGAGACCACGACAGAGCCCAAAAAACTTTTGTACATTATGTTCGGCAAAATCGGATTCGCTTGGTTTTCCTAAAAGCTGGAACAATTTTGGTCAATTTCAACTAAACTTTAATACTAAAACAGATAGGTGCAGCAAAATTAAATAGAAAAATGTTTGTTTATTAAAATTCAGTAGAGATTTCAAATTTGAATTGAAATGGTTGCCCTTAGAATTGTAGTTGGGATAACAATTGATCCTGTACTGTAATTCTGATGAACATAACCAGTTGCAGCAAAGTTCGCGTAACATTTGTCTAGATGTCCTTTCAAAGTCAAAAATTCAAAATTTTTAAAGTTTACAGTCATTTTCATGGCAAAATTAGCGGTTTAATTACTCCACTTTTTGAGAAAAATTTGAGCTTTCGGTTAGTTGTAGTGTCCCGTTGATTCGGCTTTTCATGTTGACAGCTCTCATACATACTTCAAATTTGCATTTATAGATGGTGTTAAATAATTCACAAAAAATAATTTAGAGCCTATTTATAATGATAATTAATTATTTTAATTTAATTATTTATTATTTCTAAAAATGCAGCATGTTTAAAACATTTTGTTTATCTATTTTTATTCCGCCGGAGGCGGAATCTTTGTAATGGGTGAACCCTAAACTGCGTGTAATAGCAAATGAGATGGAATCGTAGTGCCTATGTTTAACACACAGACTTAGTTAGGCTGTCTTTTTTCGGTGGGGGGTGTCAGGGTGGGAGCTAGTCTGGAACTCTGAATCCACATGCTGTTACATTTTAATTTTGGAAGGTAAGGCTGCTACTTTTATTTTGTTTTATGAAAACTAATTTTTAAGCCATTTTTCAGTGGGGGCCTTGGTTTTCCAGATTCTGAAAGTTTTTCGCTTCGTTCCCCCCTCGGTTCTGATTTTCGATTTGGGAATCAGAATGCTCAATATGCAAATTAGATGAACCCAGAAAAAGTAGTACAACTGAGAAGTAGACTTGAAAATGGCGGCTGCTAATAGTGTTTCTACCAGCTGGTGTTTCACATTTTGCTTCAAGCATTTCAAACTTTTCTCCTTTTAAATGTTTTGACTGGCCGGGATATGGACTCAAATTTATTTCGGGAACCAAAACCGTATCTTGTATAATACGGAGCAAGAATTCAAGGACGTTTCTTTAATTAATACTGAATAAGAAACTGAAGCTAGTAGACTTAGTCCTTGACCGAAGTCGTCAAATGATTGGATTTAAGAAGCCACAAAGATGCATCGACAAGCTTTGGCTGGCTACCCAATTTGGCTATATATACTATGAGCAATTATAAATTGGCAATTTTCATGCAAAGGAATCACAACACAAGAGAACAAGTTGACGCATTTATGGTCACTACTTGGTGGTGCGTGCATGATAGGGGGGACTTGGACTCAATTAGCCTCAGCTGACCATTTCTTGAGTTCCGATCAAATAATGAATGAATTATCAACTGAATTGCAAAATTGTCAAAAACGGCAAGTTTTCTACTAACAACAAGAAAATGCTAATACCTTCAAAGAGCCTTTCGGATGCAGATTCCCAAAGCGATCTGGGAACCGGTCTCCAATAGTTCGGAAGAAAAGGACACGTATTGAAAGTAGCTTTCGTGTTCCAAAAATGGTCTATTTTCTAAATCTTGACTTTAAAAAACTGTCAAAAAAGAATGCTAAATAGAACTGCATAAGACGAGATGTATAGCTGCACTCAATATGCATGCAAAATTTCACATGATGCTTTTATAAACATACAAGCTTTTGACTTGTGGTTTTGTTCAGTCCTTTCGGTGTTTAGGCTTTAGTGTAAGAAGTGAGTTTGTGGTTGTGAACTAAACAAAAACCTAATCGAAAACGGATTGGGCCCAACTCTGCTATTCGGCACCCTAGCTAATAGTTGTGCAAATCCACTGCACAACTTTTCAAATTTGTGCAGCATGATCCGAGCTTTGAAAATAACTAATGTGCACAACCTGGAATGCTATGAAGCAATCAATTAGCTGGCTGCAAACTATTTATAAAATTAACGAAACTGCTATCCGGCACCTTTCCATGATTGCACTTGATAGCAACCATTTACAGTGCACATAATTCAAAATGCCTCCACTAACGAAGCCTTCATTCCCGAAGAGCTTTCTCCTTATTAAACATCATGGAACAACAAAGACATACAACAACTGCTATAAGCATACATCCACTGTAGCGAGATAACCTTAAAAACAAATTTCTTTATTCCCGAAGGGCCTTGTGTTTTTTCAGTGACTGGCATAAATAGCCTATGATCGAAGAATTCAGACTTACATACGCCGCTCTGGCGTATTTTTTTTATTTACGACGGATAGCGGTATATTACCGTTATCCGGCGTAAATACATGTAAAACATAGGCGAAAAAGTCAAATTTACGCCGCTCTGGCGTAAATCTTAAAATTGTCAATTTTTCACATTTACGCCGGATAGCGGTATATTACCGTTATCCGGCGTAAATACATGTAAAACATAGGCAAAAAAGTCAAATTTACGCCGCTCTGGCGTAAATCTTAAAATTACCAATTTTTCATATTTACGCCGGATAGCGGTATATTACCGTTATCCGGCGCAAATACATGTAAAACATAGGCGATAAAGTCAAATTTACGCCGCTCTGGCGTAAATCTTAAAATTGTCAATTTTTCATATTTACGCCGGATAGCGGTATATTACCGTTATCCGGCGTAAATACGTGTAAAACATAGGCGAAAAAGTCAAATTTACGCCGCTCTGGCGTAAATCTTAAAATTGTCAATTTTTCATATTTACGCCGGATAGCGGTATATTACCGTTATCCGGCGTAAATACGTGTAAAACATAGGCGAAAAAAGTCAAATTTGCGCCGCTCTGGCGTAAATCTTAAAATTGTCAATTTTTCATATTTACGCCGGATAGCGGTATATTACCGTTATCCGGCGCAAATACATGTAAAACATAGGCGATAAAGTCAAATTTACGCCGCTCTGGCGTAAATCTTAAAATTGTCAATTTTTCATATTTACGCCGGATAGCGGTATATTACCGTTATCCGGCGTAAATACGTGTAAAACATAGGCGAAAAAAGTCAAATTTACGCCGCTCTGGCGTAAATCTTAAAATTGTCAATTTTCCATATTTACGCCGGATAGCGGTATATTACCGTTATCCAGCGTAAATACATGTAAAACATAGGCGAAAAAGTCAAATTTACGCCGCTCTGGCGTAAATCTTAAAATTGTCAATTTTTCATATTTACGCCGGATAGCGGTATATTACCGTTATCCGGCGTAAATACATGTAAAACATAGGCAAAAAAGTCAAATTTACGCCGCTCTGGCGTAAATCTTAAAATTGTCAATTTTTCATATTTACGCCGGATAGCGGTATATTACCGTTATCCGGCGCAAATACATGTAAAACATAAGCGATAAAGTCAAATTTACGCTGCTCTGGCGTAAATCTTAAAATTGTCAATTTTTCATATTTACGCCGGATAGCGGTATATTACCGTTATCCGGCGTAAATACGTGTAAAACATAGGCGAAAAAAGTCAAATTTACGCCGCTCTGGCGTAAATCTTAAAATTGTCAATTTTCCATATTTACGCCGGATAGCGGTATATTACCGTTATCCGGCGTAAATACATGTAAAACATAGGCGAAAAAGTCAAATTTACGCCGCTCTGGCGTAAATCTTAAAATTGTCAATTTTTCATATTTACGCCGGATAGCGGTATATTACCGTTATCCGGCGTAAATACGTGTAAAACATAGGCGAAAAAAGTCAAATTTACGCCGCTCTGGCGTAAATCTTAAAATTGTCAATTTTCCATATTTACGCCGGATAGCGGTATATTACCGTTATCCGGCGTAAATACATGTAAAACATAGGCGAAAAAGTCAAATTTACGCCGCTCTGGCGTAAATCTTAAAATTGTCAATTTTTCATATTTACGCCGGATAGCGGTATATTACCGTTATCCGGCGTAAATACATGTAAAACATAGGCGAAAAAGTCAAATTTACGCCGCTCTGGCGTAAATCTTAAAATTGTCAATTTTCCATATTTACGCCGGATAGCGGTATATTACCGTTATCCGGCGTAAATACATGTAAAACATAGGCGAAAAAGTCAAATTTAAGCCGCTCTGGCGTAAATCTTAAAATTGTCAATTTTTCATATTTACGCCGGATAGCGGTATATTACCGTTATCCGGCGTAAATACATGTAAAACATAGGCGAAAAAGTCAAATTTACGCCGCTCTGGCGTAAATCTTAAAATTGTCAATTTTTCATTGTTACGTCTGATAGCGGTGACGAACTGTTTAAAAAGCACAAGGCCCTTCGGGAATGATGAATTTTACATAAATTTTGACACTTGTCTTTTATTTTTATGCTCTGAAAATGAAAACATGTCATAGGAAAATACACAAGGCCCTTCGGGAATGAAGCACTTTGTTTGAGGCATTGAGGCAGCATTGTTTCTATTAAATATTAAGTTACTGATCCACCTCCCCTTTGTAGTTGTTTTTCAAGTCCAGGTGCCGTTTTCCAAGTGCTCTTTTATTCCGACGTTAAATCTTTAACATATGTGCAGTTGTTATGCAGTGCCAAATTTAATCCTTTGGCATATTTTTAAAGCCGAGACAGTCCTGCACAAATTTGAAAAGTTGTGCAGTGGATTTGCACAACTATTAGCTAGGGTGCCGGATAGCAGAGTTGGGCCACGGATTGCACAGTACAACGGGAAAATTTTCGTAAAAGCTAACGTGTCGCTAGCATACAAGATAGACAGATAGCGAGCTATCGAGGGAGCTATCGAGGCTGCAGGACTGAATCTTCTTTTCTCCTGACTTTGATTATGTATTGATAAGATAACCAGATTGCACGATCAGGCACCGTGGCGGAATAATTCCCCTTTTAGGGGTTACTTTTTATTTTATTAAGTAGCCTATTTCGTTACTTTAGCTTAAATAATTCAGCAGAATGTTGGCAAATGCTTAAGTAATTTTGAAGCATTTTGAACCATCCAATGAAATTATGTGCTGCGCTCTCATTGGCTGGATTATCTTGTCATTTTTAAAGCTATATTACTCGCGCAAAATGCGGCAATAACAATGTAAAGCATACAAGATTTTAACTCGTTTAACCCGCGTGCTGAGACGCGGGTTAAAATTCAATGTAAAATATCGTGAGCGAGTTAAAAGAGTTAAATTTAGCCCGTTCATGAAAAGGATAGAGTTAAATTTAACTCTGCAGGTTTTTAACTCCACGTGTCATTCACGAAAAGAGTAGAGTTAAAAGAGTTATTTTTTAACTCTTTTCGCGAATGAGCGTAGAGTTAAAAGTTTTAACTCTGCTTAACTCGGCGAGTTAATTTTAACTCGTTTAACCCATTCGCGAAAAGGATCGAGTTAAATTTAACTCGTTTAACCCATTCGCGAAAAGGCCCTAAGAAAGCTTCGAAGTTAGCAAATCTTATTGCAAATTGTTTTGTGACAAAGGACCCCTTTCTAAAGTTTAAATTATTTTCAATCTACGTGAGACCAATTTTGGAATCTTCTAGTGAGGTTTGGAACCCCTATCTATTAAAAGACATTGAGATGTTGGAATCTGTCCAGAAACGTTTCACTCAAACGATTTTTGCTTATAATCATTTAAATTATATTGAACGTTGTCAGCAACTCGGGACTCTATCTCTGGCTCAACGTCGAAAATACAAGGATTTAGTTTTGGTCTATAAAATTATCCATGGTTTAATAGACATCGATTTCAATGAGCTTTTTATGTACCACTCTACTATAACGTCCAGAACTACCAGGGGTCACCCTTATAAATTAAGGGTGCCCAAATGTAACCTGACCGTGGTCAAGAATCTCTTTCATAATCGGGTAATTAATGATTGGAATGCTCTTCCTACATACGTAGTGAACTCAGCCACACTTTCCTCTTTCAAGAGGTCTCTGCAAGTGGCACTGTTTGATGTAGGCGTGTAGTGCAGTAATGTTGCACTTGTTTGTTACTAATAACTTTTGTTTTCGTTTGTTGCATACATGGGCAATGGATGCGACCGTGGCCTATACAGCCAACAAAAATTTTGCGCGGGGGTCAAAAATTTCAAATTAGACTTGTTTATTGTAATTTTGCATGCATCAACTTTGTCAAGCGATTACTTTAGCTAAAAATCAGTATTCGGGGCAACTAAAAAGGCTCTCGGGGTATTTTTGTGCAAAACATATCTGTTAAAGGGCAATTCTACAGCGTGTGTATATTAAATGCCCTACAATCGCTGGAAAAACATCGGTCGAATTTTCGCAAAAAGTGCATTTTTAATCATTACAGACAAAGAAATAACTGTTGGGTAATGATCACGCCTCGAATAGCTGGCCTTACCAAATAATCGACAAATTTAGTTTAATTTTACGGCCTGCGTAGCTCGAGAAGTGATGGATTATTTGATTTCTGCAAAAAATGACAAATTTTTGACGCTAAAATATGAGAGTTTGTTGGCTATATCTCACAATAGAGAAAAGCTAGAAAGTTGCTTCAAAAAGCAAAACTGTAGGGCATAATGAGATCTTTCGAATGAATATAGGTGTAACTATGCAGCTGCTAGCCAGCTGTCAGAAATCTGCTAAATCCACCCCGAACGGAAACGCCCACTTTTCGAAGCGGGACTACGTCGAGGGTGCTGTAACACTAAAAAGAAGTAATTTTGGAAAGATTCATCAAATTTGAACGGGATTTGGGCCATGTATATTAGGCCAAGAACCCCAAGAACCCCCAACAAAAATTTAAAACTGGACATATATGTAGTTACAGAACAAATTTCATCGAACAGTTGAGAACCCAAGAAGCCCCTGTACCCCAATAACCCCCATCGAAGAAATTGCAACAGAGATGAGCATTTCGGCCCGTCGGCCCGGCCCGGCCCGGCCCGCGGGGCGGGCCGACATCCATTTTTTAGCGGGCCGGGCCGGCCGGGCCGACAAAATTTTATAACTGCGGGCCGGCGCGGGCCGAAACGGGCCGGATCGACTTTAGAAAACGTTCTAAAATCGCTAAAATTAGCTAAATATCTACTCATTCTGGCTATTTTACAGCAAAATTTAACATTTTGTAGCATAATTTAGCGTTTCCATATTGCATTGGAGCCTTTGAAATAATATTGTTAGTAAAATTTTGGAAATTTTCTTTTGGCGGGCCGGGCCGAGCCGAATCTTGGAGCGGGCCGGGCCGGGCCGAATCTTGGAGCGGGCCGGGCCGGGCCGGGCCGAAAAAGTTTGCCAGCGGGCCGGGCCGGGCCGGGCCGAGCAAGATTTTGGAGCGGGCCGGGCCGGGCCGGGCCGAAAAAATCCGGCCCGTGCTCATCTCTTCTAGTAGTTGTGGATCAAATCTCTTAGTAAAATAAAGAACCCCAGAGCGTCTAGAACCCCCACGAAAAAAAGCTTCAGGAAAACAATTAGTGGATCTGAACGCAGCATAAAGTGACTTTTATCTTGACATGTGCCGTTGATTTTGAAAATTTCCTGACAGATCGAAGCAAAATGTCGGTGCGCCGAAGGCGCAAAATTTTTCTAATAGGATTTCTGGAGCTCAAAACCTGGCCCATGTCAAGATAAAAGTCACTTTTTGATGCGTTCTGATCTACCACTTGATTTTCCTGAAGCTTTTATTTTCATGGGGGTTCTTGGGGTTCTGGGGGTTCTTAATTTTTTGTAGAGATTTGATCTATAACTATGTTTAGTTTCATTTTTTGATAGGGTTCTGGGGGTTCTTGGGGGTTCTTAACTTTTCGAAGAGATTTGATCCGTGACTACATATATTTAGTTTCAAATTTTTGATGGGGGTTCTTGGGGTTCTGGGAGCTCTGAAATTTTTTCTTTTGAAATTAATCTGTTTGAAGTATTAGTCCTGTTGTAAATAAGCATGTTTTACAGAGAATTAATTTGATGGGGTAAAACAAATCAAAATTGAAATTTAATTCCAACAGTGCTGACCCCTGCGCAGAGACACGCTGCTTTGCGCGAGGGTTCCAACAGTGCTGACCCCTGCGCAGAGACACGCTGCTTTGCGCGAGGGTTCCAACAGTGCTGACCCCTGCGCAGAGACACGCCGCTCTGCGCGAGGGTTCCAACAGTGCTGACCCCTGCGCAGAGACACGCTGCTCTGCGCGAGGGTTCCAACAGTGCTGACACCCTGCGCAGAGACACGCTGCTCTGCGCGAGGGTTCCAACAGTGCTGACCCCTGCGCAGAGACACGCTGCTCTGCGCGAGGGTTCCAAAAATGCTGAACCCCGCACAGGGTCTTCTGCGCAGCGCTTTGCGCTGCGCGGGGGCCACAAATTTTGCTGCGCACTGCGCGGGGGTTTTGGATTCTGGCCTATACATGTATAGGCCCAGTATAGGCATTGCGCATGTGTGGTTTGTTGAATTAATACAATACAATACAATATGCATAGTTCGAGTGTTTTTAGAATTGTTTTAAAAAATCGGCAAATTTTTGCTAAAATTTGAGAAATTTTTTGGAAAATGAACGTAAAATTTGCTAAAATTTGGCAACAGTTATGGATTTCCCAAAAAAGGTCGCCGGATTTTTGGGTCGGGGCCCCCCTTCAAAAAATCCTGGCGCCGCTACTGACTACAAATATGTATATACTAGGGTTTCTCTGTGCCAAAAAAGTGGGGGGGGGGCAAGACCAAGAGTGGGGGGAAGGGTAAAATGGGCTAAAATGCTAAAAATACTGTAAATGTTTTAAGTTTAAGATTTTTAGGTTTTAGTATCACAGTAGACGATTTTGGACCAAAAAATTCCGGCCATAGGTGTACCACCTGTTTGGGTTGGGGGGGGGGGGGAGTAGAAGGTCCAAATTTGGCTCGGGGGACCCCACCCAAATCCGAAATTTGGGGGGGGGGGACCCCCCTAAACTGTACCCAAGTTTTTTTAGCTAAAAATGCTCCTTTTTCGATGTACAGTACATTAAACGTACTCAAAAGCTTCTGTCAATAGTTTTCGTATGCGAAAATAGGGCTTGAAAATTGACTAATTTGCACTAAAATATGCCTAAATTAGCCCAGATTGTGGTTTATAATTGCGTATATTATCTTCTAATTGCTATAAATAACCATCTTTAGCTGTTTATAGGTGATTTATAGCCTATTTTTCAAATTTTTTTCAAAAAATTTCAGAAGTTGCAAAAAAATTTTTCAAAAATTTTGCATTTTTTGCTTGGTTTGGACCCAATTTTAGGGGGGGAGGGGGGTTTGAGCTCGGCTTGGGGGGGGAGTAGTTGAGGTCGGGTAGGGGGGGAGGGGGGTCTGGCCTCTCCGTGGGGGGGGTCTCACAGGGGGTAAACTGTAGCCTGGTACACCTATGATTCCGGCCATGCCGGAAAATTTTTAAAATGTGGCATTTTCACGGCACGTTATAGCCAAAAATAGTGCGGGAAGAACGAGTGGGGGGAAACTCAAAAAGTGGGAGGCATAGGTGTGTCAGGGGGGGGACCCCCCCACCAAAATGACAAATTTTGACGACCCCCCCCCCCCAGATTTTTAGATTTTTGCTCCCCCCCCCCAGATTTTTGGCCACAAAGTGGCCAAAAATGGCATAAAATCGAAAATTTACCCCCCCCCACTACTAAGGAAAACCCAGATATACGTATATACCACGTATGTATGTACGTGGTACGTCTCCCAATCCAATCCATGGAATTTTACACTGCAAGTTAAATGTTTTTACATTGTTTAAAAATCTATTGTAGATTCATTGTAAATTTTACAATAGATTTATCATGATGGTACAGCGTTGAAAACTTTGTATGTACTTTCATTGTATAGGGAAAAAACCCGGGAAAAACACCCCCAAATAAGGGTAAAAAACGGGGCCGCCCTGTAAGCCTGGTAGACCCGGCGAGTCCCACACTAATGTGTGATAATATAGCGTCACAGGGGCGGATCCAGGGGGGGAGGCGGACCCCTCCCCGTCGCGATTCGAAGGTAGGAAAAATTAAGGAAGGAAAGAGAAAAAAGGGCAAAAAACCAAAACATTTCGCGCCTTCGGCGCGAATTTTCTACTTTTTAACCGCATATTTGTTGCATTTATTAAGAAAAAGCTTAAAAAGCATCCGATTTTTCGGAGAAAATTACCATTTTTGCCTAAAAATGTCAAGAATTTTAAAAAATTTTCTCAGTTCTTCAGTATGAAAAAAATTAAAGATCCGAAGACCGATTTTATTGCAAAAACAAAAAATTTCTTCAACTTCTGGGGGGCTCCGCCCCCAGACCCCCCGGTGGAAAAATTTTACCGCCCCCCCGTCACCAAATCCTGGATCCGCCAGTGTAGCGCCACCCTAGATGACCTCAAACTATAAGTATGAGACCCCTGGACCAAATAGAAAGTTTTCAGTGTAATTTCAAAGTTGACCTCCCAAAACCACCGCCAAAAGCTAAGGGTCATATCGGAATTTCTAAACTTCTCTTGCTAGCGTGGAGAGACTCCGGGCTCCAATACTGTGCATGTGGGTTTGTATTGGCCCCAAGTATTAACACACAAGGCACCATATCCCCTACTGCATTGGGGCTCCACCAGCTGACTATTTTTTACCCCCAAAATTTCGCCACTTTTCGGGTAAAAAAATGGTCAGAATCCATCAAAAAAATTTTTCTGAAGCAGTATGGGGGTTTTAATGCGTTTAGAACGCTTAAAAAGCATCGATTAAGCCTAGAAACTTTTTAAATTAGTCAAAACCGACCATTTTTGAATATTTTTCAAAAATGGCTATTTTGCTTATGAAACCTGACTGGTTGATGCTGCACAATTTTTGAACTTTTCAAATCGATAAAAATTGTTACAAATTCATTATAACTTTGGTTTCTTTTGCCAAATATACTAAATTTGATGCGCTCTTTCACCTGGAAGCATCAAATCTACTCCAGCCCCAATATTTTTGGGTGATCTTTTATACCCCAAGCCATTTTTTCTTTACCATTTTGTCGGGTAAAAAAACTTACCGATTTTTTAATTAATCTGAGAACCTGTGGTGTTAGGAAAGATTTTAATACCTGAATCGATAGAGGGCAGTGCCGTGCACTTACACGCAAAACCGCTTCCAGATTGGCCAACATTTGCGAAAGTTAGAGGCTTAAGTCGAAAACCCTTTTTTCCCGGGTCTGACTATACAATTTTACAACACAACTACAATGAATTTTGAATGTACTTACCACAATGTAAAAACGTTGAAACAAGAGGGCTCCTAAAAGGAGCAACATCTCGTCGCTGACCTGGAAAAATCAGATGCCATCCTTTTCATTCCAAATTGTATATTTAATCCATATTTGCAGATTGGTTTTCTTACAAGTTTGTAATTCTTAAGCTAAAATTCACTCTATTTCTTAAATTGGTTGGCAGATGGTCTTAGCGTCTTCGCAGAGCTTGTGTGTCTGAACCCGCTGCAATTTCAAACCAGTAAAACAACATGGAGCGGCGTCTTGTCGAATCTCCATGAGTCGAATCAATCAGTCTATATCAGGAGTCGAATCTCCCTGTGCGTTCACATGAAAGTACCTTTTCTCACAAGTTTCAGTCATCTCATAGAACTCTACCCTTTGCATTTTGAATTAGGTGGAGGTGCACAGGTACATGAGTAATAAGAAGCCGCGCATGACTGAAAACTAAGTAGAGGCATGTCGTGCTTTTAAACTCAGCCACACGCCATTTGTTTCAAAGCTGTGCGAAAATGTAATCCAATTTGCAGCTGTACGTGCCAGAGCTGGACATGGACACGTCCCCCCGTAGGTGACCGATGCCTGAAATCAAATATTATCACAGCAAAACTTTTAGTTACTAATGAAGCTTTGAATTGAATTTGATTAAGCTTTGAATTGATTCCTTGCAAGAAATCGACTTTCCTCTTATTGTAAGGTGTTTTCAATGTGTTTTATAGCGCAATTGAAAATACGAACATTTTCGCTGCAGCTTTAGGAAAGCTCGATCTTGGTTTTTTGTGCACGAAGTTGTTATCACTCAAGTGTTGGTCCTACCGACCAATCCCCTGTGCTAGTCAAAACATTGTTTATGGTGTTGGTTTCACTTGTTTTACGCTTTGTGATAGTAATCTAATCAACTCTTGTCTGATCCCATATAAAAGAAGCTTTTAAATTTTTAAGATGTTAGGTTAAGTTTTTAATTTTTATGAAGAAGAATAGTTTATGTTCATGCTGCTTAATAATCCGTTAACTGTTTGAGGGTGTGCCACCGCAAAGATTCCTGCTCCACGGCTTTTGATTGTTATAAAGGACGTTTAATTCGCACAAGGAGAAATTCACATGTTGTAACGAACGGGGAATTTGACAAATGCTTTAACTCACAACAAAGTGGCCAAAATTGTCATGTCTTGATTTGAAAATTTGACCAAAGAGCGGGAACCCGCGACAGCGACCAACTTTGGCATGTACAAAGCACAGCTTCACCGTTCCAGTACACAGCACGATTTCAATAAAGCAGCACGTTTTTAAAAACAACATCTTGCAGTGCACTTGCTCTGATTAACTGACACCAGCTTGCGAAAGCTAATTTGCATATTACGTTTCGGGATATAGTTTTTCTTTTTCCAACCGAAGGGGGTTTTGTTAAAAGAATTTTCCACATAGTTGATCCTGCGGTAAACGAAGGCCCCCCTCGTTAAAAATTAAATAAAAATTATAATTGCAAAATGTCCTGCAATTAAAAAATGCAGTTATGATAAATTAGTGTAAAAGACGACAAGTTTCGATTAGTCCCCCGCTGTGCAAAAACCAAAATTGGTAGTGGGACGCACATTGAACATAGAAAGAAAATCTAGCACTAATGATATGCAGTTCGTTTTGCCCCAGAAACGATACCAGCTATCTCGCCTTTAGGCGAGATAAAAACGTGGTAAAAAATTTACAATCTTTTTACCACGTTGTAGATTCATTGTAAAATCAACGTAAAATGTTGCAATCATTTTTACATTGTTGTAGATTTATGGTAAAAACGTTGTAAATTTTTTTACAATGTATTTACAATGTTGTAAAAACGTCATAATTTTGTTGTAAAAATTTACCACACATTTATCACGTTAAAATTCCATTGTAAATTAATGAAATTTACAATGGATTTATAACAGATTTACTACATTAGTTCTCCTAGTGTAAGTGCGCCCCTGGTGGGGGGGCACCCCCCACTAGTGGGGGGGAGGTCCAAATGTGGGGGGGATAAAATGGGCTAAAAATGCCAAAAATACAGTATAAAAAGCCTGTTTTCTACATATATACTGCTATAACTAAGCTTAAAAGTGCTCAAAGATTGAGTTCTAGCACCAAAAAAGAGGATTTTTGACCAAAAATTTCCGGCGAAGCCAGAAACATTTTGTAAATTTTGACCAAAAAAACCTAAAAATTTGGCACTTTCTGGGCACCTTAGGGTGAGTGGGGGGGAAGCCCAAAAAAGTGGGGGGGGGGAAGGGGTCGAGTGGGGGGACCCAAATAGTGGGGGGGGCCCCCCCCCACCCTCCCCCCAGTAAAAAACCCCCAGGACCTCAACCTACCCCACCACACTCTGGGCATGCAGTTCAATGGAAAAAGTTCCACAGCTCACTTAGGGCTTTCATGTCATACATGCGCAAAGTTAGTACTCAGGGTGTATGATATATACCAGCTACACCCTGATTTCTGAGAGGACGCGCAGAGGCGCCCTTGCCTCTCCACGCCCCCCACCGGCTGTGTGTAGGGAAACAGCGCAAAATAATTTCTGGTATATACACCCTGTGAAGAAAGACCTATGTATATTATATATTATGTATTTACTTATGTTTAATTTGATACCAAATTATGACCACTTTTGAGATACTGATTTTTGACCCTGGCTTATCCTTAGTGGGGGGGCCGCCTCCAATCGGCGACCTCCCTCCCCCATTCGAGGAGCCCCCCATAACTGGGTTTATTTTAGGCAAAAATAAGTGTGGGAGAGGTCGAAAAGTGTGCGGGGGGGGGGAATAAAATGGGCCAAAAATGCTAAAAATGCTGTATAAATAGCCTGTTTTCCACATACACTGCTATAAGTATGCTTAAAAGTGCTCAAAAATCAAGTTTTAGCACCAAAAAAGGCGATTTTTGATCAAAAATTTCCGGCGAAGCCGGAAAAATTTTGACCAAAAAGCCTAAAAATTTGGCAATTTCTGGGCACCTTAGGGTGAGTGGGGGGGAGGTGCTCGAGTGGGGGGGAACCCAAAAAGTAGGGGGCGTCCCCCCGCCCCCCCCCCCCAATAAAATAAACCCAGCATAAATCCCGACCTCCCCCCCCTAACCCCAAAAATTGCTAAATTTTACCATTTTTACCCTAAATTTTCAAACCTTTTTCCCCATGAAGCCCCCCCCCATAAAAAATTGCTAAAGGATAAGCCAGTGACCCCTACCGGTCCAGCACCCCCAGGCCCGGTCCACCCTCGGGACTACATAAACGTAACACCAAATGACCGGAAAACGTCATTTTTGATTGACAATTTTCTAGGTATATATGTTGGGGTTTAACGCATTGTTAAAGGTTTCTACCCAAAGTACGTATATATATATATATATATATATTATAACAGGTATACATGAAAAATCATTTAACTACAAGAATTGCTTTTAAAATTTTCCAAAATTGGTCAAAGTTGGCATCAAAATAATGCCCTAGGTGAGCTGAGCAACTTTTGTCATAGAAACGTATACACAAAGTGGCTGTAAAGTGCTGTGCTGGGGTAGAGGTGTGGTCTTAGGCGATTTTTGATCAAAAATTATTTTCCAGAATTGGTCAAATTTGGCATCAAATGAAAGCCAGGTGAGCTGAGCACCTTTTGTCATGGAACCACCCACTCAAACCGGTTTTGGAGTGCTCATTGATTTAGGGGTATAAATGGGGTCTTGCGTTTCCCAACTCGATGTCTGCAAAGGATCAACTTTACTGTCAAATATATATACATGTAAAATGGAAGAACAAGTAACAAAAATGCTCCGCAGAGCATAGGTGTACCTGGGGGGGACCCCTCTCCCCAAATAGAATAGTGCCGACCCCACCCTCGAAATTTTGGAGAGGCAGACCCCACCTCCAAATGGCCAAATCCCAGACCCCCCCCCACCCAAATTTTCCAGACCCCACCCTCAGGGGCGCAGCCAGGACTTTGATAAGGGAGTGGTCGAACCTGAAAAAATTTTGCAAATGCTCTGCGGCCTGGAAAATTTAAAAATTCAGATTAAAAACGCCACAATAGCAAAGTTGTTAAAAATGAAAATATAAAGGTACCGAGGGCAGTAGAGGCACCAGGATTTTTTGAAGGGGGGGGGGGGCGACCCAAAAATCCGGCGAGCTTTTTAGAGAAATCCGAAATTTTCGCCAAATCTTAGCAAATTTTACCTTCATTTGGGAAAATATTTCTCTAATTTTAATAAAATTTTTTTATTTTTAGCAAAAATTTCCCGATTTTTAGTAGAAATTTGCCGATTTTTTTAAACAATTTCTAAAACACTCAAACTACTGGGTTTACTTTACTGGGCGGGGGGCGCCCCCCCCCACTTTTTGGGTTCCCCCCCTCGAGCACCTCCCCCCCACTCGGCCCCACCCCCATTTTTTGGGCTTCCCCCCCACTCACTCTAAGATGTCCAGAAATTACTAAATTTTTAGAATTTTTGGTCAAAATCACCTTTTTTTGGTGCTAAGTAAACTTGATTTTTGAGTACTTTTAAGCATAGTTATAGCAGTGTATGTGAAAACAGGCTGTTTATACTGCATTTTTGGCATTTTTGGCCCATTTTACCCCCCCCCCCCCACTAGTGGGGGGGCGGCCCCCCACCCCTCCCCCCCCACTTATTTTTGCACAAAATAACCCAGAACTATGCATATAAACAGCTGTAAAATTTTTCAAGAGGGGCCGACACCTCAAAGGCGGGAGGGGCTCAAATCGCCCCCCCCCCCCTGGCGCCGCCACAACGAGGGCTCAAAAGGTTTAAAAACTTGATCTTGAAAAGCGCCACAGGCGAAAAAAATTAAAAGTGAGACGGAAAACGCCGCTGACGCGAAAATGTCAGTTTTCAGTTTTAAGCATTAGAAATATCTACGTATGTTATATAGTTAAGTTTTTACTTTCTCCCCAAAAATTATGTGGGTAAATCGGACAAAAAAGGAGGAGTCGGATCGGAACTCCCAAAACCCCTCCCCTGTGTGCGCCCATGCCCACCCTCAAAATTTTGAAAATTTTGCCTCAAAATTAGTAAAAATTCGAAATTTTTTGGAAAAATTTGAATTTTTTTGCAAAAAATCCAAGTTTTACGACTAAATGAGCAAAAATGAAGAAATACTGTTGATTTTTAGTTGGAAATAACATTTTTTCAGCGAATTCGCGAATTGTTTTTAAATTTTTGACCGAAAAATTTTTTACCTCCCCCCAAATTCGATTTTTCTGGACTCCACCCCACCTCAAACCGTCTGACCCCACCCACCCTAATTTCGGCTACCCCCTCCCCCAACTTTTTCTCAAGGTACACCTATGCCGCAGAGTGCAGACAAGAGCTTAATATGTGTGAGTGTTGGTCTGTCTATGAAAAATTCCGTTATGAAAGTAAAGAAACAAGTTTAAAAATGTTAATATGAGCTGGAGTCCTTAGTAGACTCATATTGGCGCCGTATATAAAACGACAGCTGTTGCGAACATAGTGATCGGCATTAGAAACAGCTCACCGTGCAAAACCGAGCCATGCAGTATGAGCTCTAAATAAGTTAATTGTTAAATAAGTTGTGTCCCCAGTTATAAGGTGCAGAGCACGTCTCAGCTGCGCCAAATTGAGCCTACTAAAAACTCCAGCTCATATTAGCATTTTTCAAGCTTGTTTCTTTACTTTCATAATCGGAATTTTTTATAGACAGGCCAACACTCAAACATATTATTAAGCATAAGCTCTTACGTGGAGAAAACCGAAAAAACAAGCAAAAATAAAATTTTTTAGCTGTATATACTGTACACGAACACTACAATTAAATGACTAAGCATGCATTAAGTATATATACGTATATAGGGAGGGAAGTTTAAAATGAGGCAGCTGGACAGGAAAAAAGAAAGAGTGGCTAATTTTGCTGTATTTTACAATTCTACAAAACAATTAGTATATAAATAATACGAAAAAATTCAGAATAAACAATGCTACTTGTTTTCTAATTTGAAAACAATTAGAAAACAATTAGAAAAATTTCGAGTTAATTTCTAATTGTTTTCTAATTTGAAAACAATTAGAAAACAATTAGAAAAATTTCGAGTTAATTTCTAATTGTTTTCTAATTTGGAAAACAATTAGAAAACTATTAGAAGACAATTAGAAATCAATTAGAAAATAATTAGAAAAATTAGAAAACAATTTGAAAAAAATTAAATTTTTTCTAATTGTTTTCTAGAAATGGGCTTCATGTGCAAGGCCGCACCCAGGGGGGGTTCAGAGTGGTCTAGACCCCCCTTTGGGATGACAAAATGGAAAATTTTTGATATTTTTACGGCAAAAACAGCTATTTATAAAAAATTTTGCGCTCTCGGCGCGAACATTTCCTTTTTGAAAGAAATAAACGTCCAATGTACTGTTTTTTTGGAAAAAATGCAAAAATTCTTCAACTTCTGGGGGGCTCCGCCCCCCAGACCCCCTTGCGTTTGACCTTGGACCCCCCCCTTTTCAAAATCCTGGGTGCGGGCCTGTTCATGTGGTAGCTAAACCTGCTAAAGTTGCGCCCCTGACCGGTTATGAAAGTGATGTTTTTTTTTTATTTTTTTCGGTTTCTCCTATTTGATGGTTGTATTGTACATAATGTTCGCCGCTTTCACGTGAACTGCAGCGGTGGGCCAACCTAAAGGGCTATAGAGTCTAGTAGTACCCTCCAGGCCTCATACTCTTTCTACTTTTTCTTCATTCCTACTTTTTCTTCATTCCTACTTTTTCCTACTTTTTTACGAACAAATCAAAAATTTTCTAAGTGTACTTTACGTTACTTTAAATCACTGGATTTCAAAAAATTTTCGGTGGGCTAGGCAATCACATTTTTGTTCCCATGATTCCACCTGTTTATGGGAACGGCCATTGCCTAAAGTATGCCCGGAGATATAGAAAGCGACATTGTTTTCTGTATATCTCACAAACGCTTCAAGATAGCCAGCATACAGTATACATTTTCTGAACCGGAATGATGAAATTTTTCTTTTCGTGAAAAATCTTTTTTGAAATTTCCCGTGCGATTTCAAAGTGTGCCGCTTTATGTCCAGAAAGATTGTAAATGCTACTACCATAATTTTTCAGGAAAATTTTCCGCTTAACCGGAAATTGTATATATACACCAAATTTCAACTTAGACCGAAACTTCGATTTTCAAAATCCTTTGATCTTTGCCGCTTTTTCGACTTTGACTGGTTATTTCTCGCGACTCGGTCAATGAAAAAATTTCGATTAGATTTTTAGGACCGCCTAAGACTTCACTTTCAGCTGATATATGTGGTATATATTTCAAAATCACCCAAAATTTCGAAAAAGCGAACCTAGCAAAAGTTAGTAAAATAACAATCATAAACTTCTGTCTGAGCTGAATCCAACATAAAGTTTTCGTGGCTCCGAACTTGTGCCAGCAATGAATTTTCAAACAATTTCCTTATTTGAGCTGGTTTGTGCTAAGGTAAAACATTTTCTGAACCAAAATGATGAAATGTTTCTTTTTGTGAAAAATATTTTTTGAAATTTCCTATTTCAAAGAGTGCCGCTTTTATATGTCCTGAAAAATGGTATATACATGGTACTACCACAATTTTTTCAAGAAAATTTTCTCCTTGACCGAAAGTTCTACACACCACATTTCAACTTTGGTTGAAACTTCTCTTTTCAAAATCCTTTGATCCTTGCCGCTTTTTCGACATTGGCTGGTTATTATTCGCGACTTGCTCAATGGAAAAAGTTTCGAATAGATTTTCAGGACCACCTAGGCATCCGCTTTCAGCTCATTTGGAATTTCAAAATTTGATTGTTGATTTTTTCGAAAAATGTCATTTTTGACTAAAAATTTCAGCAAAAATAAGTAAAAATAATAGTCATTAAGTTCAATCTGAGCTGAATCCAACGATGTAAAGTTTTCGCGGCTACGGTTTATATTCTGCCAGCAATGAATTTTCAAACAATTTCCCATATTTCAGCTGGTTTTTGCTAAGGTCAATCAAGGCGGTAACACCAAACTTTTCCTGAAAAAATAGTGGGAGTAGCATATACCAATCTTTCTGGACATATGTATAAAAGAGGCACCTTTTGAAATTGCACGGGAAATTTCTAAAATTTTTCACGATAAGAAGGTAGATCTCATCATTCCGATTCAGGAAATGTATACTTTGCGTATCTTGAAGCGTAAGGCAGGATATAGGTAAAGAAAACAGATATCGGTCCAAAACTGACCATTTTTCGGAAAATTATTTTGTTGCAAAATGTCGATAGTTTCAACTGTGCTGATCCGTCCGTCAAGTTTTGCCCTTATTTGTACTCCTGTGGGACATGTTATACCCAACGGAATGCGGAATCTCTACCTAAGCACAGCAACAACAATGGGAAATTTTGAAAATCGCCACCAGATTGTTTTGAACACGGATTTTGCTCAACTCATGCAAGCAGTTAGAAAACTGCTGATACACACGATTTTTTTGCATAATTACTTTGAGAGTTTTGGGACAACTCAATTGACAACATAGGTGAAAATGGCTGAATTTAGCTTTGGCCAAAGTTGATTTAGGCAAAATTGCTTCCTCAAGAAAAGGGGCGCACCCAAGATTTTGGAAAGGGAGGCGTCTAGTCTGAAAAAATTTCGCCCCCAAGCAGATGAAAAATTTTTAAAATTGTGAAAAATCCGTAGTGGAAATCTGTAAGCATAATGATTTGAATAAAAAGTCAAGAAGTCTTTCGACACTATGAAAACATAAACAATGGAAACCTCAGAAAGATTTTTGAATAAAAAATTGAGGATTTTACGACATGAAAACAATCCACAATAGAACATTTTTAATATGATTTTAATAGGCCGAGAAAATATATATTTTGATATTATCATAGTGGGCCGCTGCAGCGACCCCTATAATATGTGTGAAAAGTGGTTTGAGACAGTGTAAAATAAGCTGCGCAGAAATTGCGCAAAATCCTGCGCAGATCCCGCAAGCGGATTTCATGCGCAAATTGTAGAGCACATCGAGTTTAGTATGTCTGTGAAGTTTCAGCCCCG
>JASAND010020165.1:0-24464 GCA_030248195.1 Trissonchulus latispiculum
AAAGAGTGCAACAGCGAGCTGCTCTGTGCTCAGTGCGCCATACCGAAGTATGAATCGCTGGACAGGGATAAGGAATATAATGTTACAATGTTACTGTATATGATCAATGGGGGAGATGGGTACAGTGTGATTGCTGATGAAATGCTACATAGACTTAATTCGGAAGATCTTGACATAGAGGTCCTGTCCAACTATATTCAGATGCAAACGCCCATAAATCCGAGACTGGAAAAACGGATTCGGTTTTTGGGAAAGGGTAATGACACGAAAACTCCCGCTGGCACAAACGGGGCTCTAACTCTAGTCACTAGATTTCGTGATTTATACATATATTTGGGTATTGTGTTCGTGGCTGACTTAGCTTGGCTTGGTTTAAGAAGTACTAGGTTTATTTTTGTTTTCAAAAATATAAAGATTTAAGTTCTGTAATTAGATAGCCAAGAGAAAACTAGCGTTAGCCTAGATGTAACAAAGAAAGCCAAGCGAAAAGTAGTATAAGCCAAGAGAAAACTAGCGTTAGCCTAGATGTAGAAAAGAAAGCCAAGCGAAAAGTAGTATAAGCCATCAGAGGATGAAAGCAATTGTGCAAATTTAAGTTCGGCAGATGTAAAGCCAATCTAGCCAACCAATAGTTGTTGGCTAATTTGTAAATTTAAATTGTAAAGTGAATATGTAGACGTGTAACAAGTCTGGTGTTGGCCTAGCCAACCAATAACGCTTGGCTTGGCTTAACAAGAAGTGACTTGGTCAAAATATTAATTTCAGCAAAACAATAGGTATATATCATGGACAGAAGCTGTAGATGCCTTTAATCTAGCCAGCCAATAGCTGTTGGCTAATCTGTCAATTTAGATTTTAAAGCGGATATGTAGACGTGTAACAAGTCTGGTGTTGGCCTAGCCAACCAATAACGCTTGGCTTGGCTTAACAAGAAGTGACTTGGTCAAAAATATTAATTTCAGCAAAACAATAGGCATATACCATGGACAGAACCTGTAGATGCCTTTAATCTAGCCAACCAATAGCTGTTGGCTAATTTGTGAATTTAAATTGTAAAGTGGATATGTAGACGTGTAACAAGTCTGGTGTTGGCCTAGCCAACCAATAACGCTTGGCTTGGCTTAACAAGTAATGACTTGGTCAAAAATATTAATTTCAGCAAAACAATAGGTATATACCATGGACAGAACGTGTAGATGCCTTTAATCTAGCCAACCAATAGTTGTTGGCTAATCGGTCAATTTAGATTTTAAAGTGGATATGTAGGCGTGTAACAAGTCCGCTATTGGCCTAGCCAACCAATAACGCTTGGCTTGGCTTAACAGGAAGTGACTTGGTCAAAAATAAGCCAAGTGAAGGAATGAAAAATAGGTAAATACCATGGAAATGTAGACGTGTAACAAGTCCGATGTAGGCCTAGCCAACCAATGACGCTTGGCTTGGCTTAACAGGAAGTGACTTCGTCAAAGATATTAATTTCAGCAAAACAATAGATATATACCATGGAGAGGCGTGTAACAAGTCTGGTGTTGGCCTAGCCAACCAATAACGCTTGGCTTGGCTTAACAGGAAGTGACTTGGTCAAAAATAAGCCAAGTGATGGAATGAAAAATAGATAAACAGCATGGAATTATGGATGCATTTATTTAAGCCAACCAATAGTTGTTGGCTAATTTGACGTTTTAAATTTAAAGCACAATAGATATATAGCATGGACTTATACATGCATTTAATCTAGCCAACCAATAGTTGTTGGCTAATTTGACATTTTAAATTTAAAGCGGATATGTAGACGTGTAACAAGTCCGGTGTTAGCCAAGCCAACCAATGACGCTTGGCTTGGCTTAACAGGAAGAGACTTGGTTAAAAAAAAGCCAAGTGAAAAGTTCCTGTGGAAAGTAGAGGTGCGTTTGTTGGGGATAGGTGTGGTTGGGCAACAAATCTGGGGGGGGGGGAGGGGGGGGTCGGACAGAGGGTGGGGGACCCCCCTAAATTTTCGAATTTATGCCTTTTTTGGCCACTTTTTGGCGAAACATCGGGGGGGGGGTTGCAAAAATCTGAAAACCTTGGGGGGGGGGTCGCCAAAGTTTGTCATTTTGGAGGGGGGTCCCTCTCCTCCCCCGCTCCCCCCCCCTAAGACACTTATTATTGGGGCCATAGGTGTAGCTGGCGAAAAAGGGGGGTGGTTCAGAAAAAAGTAGGGAGGGGCATAGGTGTGGCTGGGCAAAAAATCGGGGGGGGGGGTTCCGACGGAGGGTGGGGGTGGGGGGAGGTGCGCCTATTTTCCCAAAAAAGCCCTATATTTTCGATTTTTTTGCCATTTTTGGCCACTTTTTGGTCAAAAATCGGGGGGCTAGCTAAAGTCTGAAAAATCCGGGGGGGGGTCGCGAAATTTTGTCAATTTGGTGGGGGGGGTCCCCCCCCCGTCACCCACCACACCTACAGTACATCCATTTAAAATAGCAACTTTTCGCGACATGTCGCCAATTATTCGTCTGGCGACAATCGCGAAAGTTCAGCGGTTATCGTAGAAATTTAGCGATATGTCGCCAAAACTTGACGCCTGCGGCAATCGCGGAATTATCGCGACTATCGTAGAATATTGGCGATAAGTCGTGTGAAATATTCGCGACAATCGCGGATGTTTGACGAATGTCGTGAAAAATTAACGAAATATCGCTGGTTTCCACGACAGTCGTCAGACATTCGCGATTGTCGCGAATAGTCGTTCCACGACTTATCGCCAATATTCTACGATAATCGTGGTCTTTGTCTTAGCGACATATCGCCAAATTTCTACGATAACCGCTGAATTTTCGCGATTGTCGCCAGACGAATAATTGGCGACATGTCGCGAAAAGTTTCTATTTTAAATGAATGTACTGTATAGGGAGGGGGGTTTGGCGAAAGAAGGGGCTGGGGGTTGGCAAAAACTCGATTTGGGGGGAGGGTAAGAAAACTTTTTTTGGGGGAGAGGGGTTGGCGAATAATTGGTTTTTCGTTAAATAATAAAAAAAATTTGTCAATTTAAAGCTATTTTTAACGGTTTCTAGGTTAAGTAAGGGAATTATAGCAATTTTTCGCTAGTTTTCGGAATTTTTTGGAAAAATTTTGAATTTTTAGTTAAACATTTTCAGAGATTTAGGTAGGAGTTACAAAATTTTTTCTGGGGAGGGGTCTGAAAAAATCAATTTTGGGTGAGGGGTAGGAACATGTTTAGGAGGAGGGCGGGCGGCGACCCCTCCATTTGGGGGAAGGGGTAACCCCTCAACCCCCCCTATCACATCTATTTTGCCCAAATTGTAGAGAAATGTTTAAATTTTTATGAAATGATCATATTTGGACCAAATTTGTGTGAAGTTTTGAGTCCAAAAATTTTTGGGGGTGTTGGAGGAGGGTGATAGGAAAAAGTTGGGGGAGCATTACTCAAAAATGTTGGCTAGGGGTTCAGGTAAACTTCGGACGAAATTGTGCGGGCACGAATAGCCTAATTTCGAAATTTTATTTAAAAATTTTCAAAAATTTAGGTATGAGTTAGAAAATTGGTGGGGGGGGTCTGAAAAAATCAATGTTTAGGGGGGGGGCGGCGACCCCTCCATTTGGTGGAAACGGTTACCCCCCCCCCCCCTTACACAGGAAAACTGTTTCCGGAAAAAGTCAGGAAAAACTCTGGAAAAAGTCTGGAAAATGTCTCAAAAATCCCTGGAAAATCTCTGGAAAAACCCTGGAAAAACGTTTTCCAGACTTTTTCCAGATATTTTCTGGAAAAAGTTTTCCTGTGTTAACACAAATATTTTGGGCAAAATTCTAGACATATGTTTAAATTTTTATAAAATGATCATTTTATACCAAATTTTTCTAAAGCTTTGGGTCCAAAAATTTTTTGGAGTGGCGGAGGGCAGGTTTTTTCGAAATCGGTTTTCATCAAATTGTCATGTCATGTTTATTTTCTGAGCGTCATTTTTATTAATCCAACATCAAAAATAACGCTTTGCAGAGCTGCATTTTTGTATTGATTTGAAGCTATATTCGTAATTTTGGTTGAATTTTTACCTTGTTGGCGTGTGTTCCTTCATCAGGTAGTGCGCGTTAGCGCACTACCTAGAATAGGGAAAACAAGCAATTTGGCATGAATGGGTTGCCGCTGGCATTTTTCCTCTTATCAAGGGACATAACTCCGTTTGCATGCAGCTAGGAGCTTTGTCTCCATTACAACTTTTTATCTACGCAACGAGAGCTTTCGATTGATATCCATATTGTGAATTTCCGACACTTTTTAATTTTGACCCTTTTTGACTGATTTTGGCCATTTTTGACCCGTTTGAGCCTCCGTAACTCATTTTTCCTCCACATTGGTGCGTTGGCCCTATTACAACTTTTTATCTACGCAAAGAGAGCTTTCCAATGATATCCATATTGTGGATTTCCGACACTTTTTAATTTTGAGCCATTTTGACCGATTTTGGCCATTTTTGACCCATTTTAGGCCCCGTAACTCATTTTCTGTACACTTTGGTGCCTTGGCCCTATTATAACATTTTATCTACGCAACGAGAGCTTTCGAATGATACCAATATGAGTCCGATCTGAGAACTTTCAATTTGGAGCCATTTTGGCCGTTTTTGGCCATTTTTCACCATTTTTCGCCTCATAACTCAAAATGAGTGCATTTTCAGGCCTTGACCCTATTACAACTTTTTCATTACTCGCCAAGAGCTTTCGAATGATACCAAAATTAGCTCATTTGGACAACTTTTTTATTTTACTCATTTTTACTCACGGGGGTGCTCCGGGAGCACCTATGCCCCCCCGGGGCTCCCCCCGCTTCCGGGAGCAGTTCAAGTAAAGACCTTCAAAATGAGGTATCAACCACCTCTGTACCCCTTTCCAATCTCGAGATAGAGGGGGGGGACAAGAATCCGGAGAATAATAATAATAAATAAACTAGCGCTACTGCAAGAATGTGTTGCCCACAAATGGTTTTTCTGTTTATTTTTCTGCCATAACTTTCACCAGAAGCATTTCCGGAAAATACGGTAATGATGAAAATTACTCAGCACGACGAGCGCTTTCATTTGAGTACCATATCGACCACTTTCGGAAAAATTTTTCAAAATCCGGAATTTTCCGGATCGAATATCTCGAAATCCGGAAATTTTCCGGAAATTTCGATTTCAGTTTCGAAATCAGCGCGGTCGAGTTACCCTATGACCAACTTTTGAGCGAAATCGGAGACAAAAAATTTTTTGGTCCAAAATCCGGGTTTCCGTGAATTCCCGGATTTTCAGTTTTTCGGCCATAACTTTCGCTAGACGCATTTCCGGAAAATGTCGCAAGAAGGAAAGTTGTTCAGCTCGACGAGCTCTTTCATTTGAGTACCATATCAACCACTTTTGAAGAAATTTTTCAAAATCCGGAATTTTCCGGGTCTAATATCTCGAAATCCGTAAATTTTCCGGCAATTTCGATTTCAGTTTCGAAATCAGCGTGGTCGAGTTACCCTATGACCAACTTTTGAGCGAAATCGGAGACAAAAAATTTTTGACCAAATTTTGGATTTTGAAATTTCGCCTTGGTCCCCCCTTACCAACCGAAAAATTCCGGGATTCACCATTCCCGGAATCCGGAAGATATCGGAGCCATCTTGCTTCCCGGAGATGTCCTAGTTAAGGGCTTCAAAATGAGGTATCAACCACCCCTGTACCCCTTCCCAATATCGAGATCTAGGGGGGGGACAGACGGATAATAATAATAATAATAATCATAACTAGCGCTACTGCAAGAATGTGTTGCCCACAGCAGGTTTTTCTGTTTATTTTTCTGCCATAATCTTAGCTAGACGCATTTTCACAAAATGTCGCAAGAAGGAAAGTTGCTCAGCTCGACGAACTCTTTCGTTTGAGCACCATATCGACCACTTTCAGAGAAATTTTTCAAAATCCGGAAGTTTCCGGGTCGAATATCTCGAAATCCGTAAAGTTTCGGGAAATTTCGGTTTTAGTTTCGAAATCAGCGTGGTCGAATTACCCTATGACCAACTTTTGAGTGAAATCGGAGACAAAAATTTTTTCGACCCAAAATCCGGATTTTCGTGAATTCCCGGATTTGCAGTTATTCGGACATAACTTTCGCTAGACGCATTTTCGGAAAGTATGGTAATGATAAAAATTACTCAGCTCGACGAGCTCTTTCATTTGAGTACCATATCGACCACTTTTGGAGAAATTTTTCAAAATCCGGAATTTTCCGGGTCGAATATCTCGAAATCCGGAAATTTTCCGAAAATTTCGATTTCAGTTTCGAAATCAGCGTGGTCGAGTTACCCTATGACCAACTTTTGAGCGAAATCGGAGACAAAAAATTTTTGACCAAATTTTGAATTTTGAAATTTCGCCTTGGTCCCCCCTTACCAACCGAAAAATTCCGGGATTCGCCATTCCCGGAATACGGAAGGTATCGGACTGCCCAACTGAGGATCCAACGTCCAAGTGAATATCTTCAAAATGATGTATCAACCACCCCTGTACCCCTTCCCAATCTCGAGATCTAGGGGGGGGACAGACGGATAATAATAATAATAATAACTAGCGCTACAGCAAGAATGTGTTGCCCACAACACGGCCCTTTGGGGTATTATAGATTTTGCCAGATACTTTTTAAGTTATTTCCGTTCAGGAAATCTGTCCCAGGACTCAAAGAGCTTTCAATTAAGCACCATATTGCCTATGTTTCTACGAATTTTTGAAAATCCGGTTTTTTCCGGAAATTCCGGATTTTCCAATCTGCGGCCATAACTTTCGCTAGAAACATTTCCCGAAAATATGGTAATGATAAAAATTACTCAGCTCGCCGAGCTCTTTCATTCGATTACCATATTGACTAGTTTTGAGCAAATTTTTCAAAATCCGGAATTTTCCGGATCGAATATCTCGAAATCCGTAAATTTTCCGGAATTTTCGATTTCAGTTTCGAAATCAGCGTGATCGAATTACCCTATGACCGACTTTTGAGCC
Source organism: Trissonchulus latispiculum (assembly GCA_030248195.1). NCBI lineage: Eukaryota > Metazoa > Nematoda > Enoplea > Enoplida > Ironidae > Trissonchulus > Trissonchulus latispiculum. Next base: position 7,014 of record JASAND010020165.1, read on the forward strand.
AAATCGGAGACAAAAAATTTTTGACCAAATTTTGGATTTTTGAAATTTCGCCATGGTCCCCCCTTACCATCCGAAAAAATCCGAATTTTCAAAACCCGGAATTTCGGAACCATCTTGCTTCCGGGAGATGTCCTAGTCAAGGGCTTCAAAATGAGGTATCAACCACCCCTGTACCCCTTCCCAATCTCGAGATCTAGGGGGGGACAGACGGATAATAATAATAAGCACAGACCAATAACAAGGTGTTGCCATTTCCTTTGGAAAAGTGGGCAACACAATAATAAATCCTACCGGCATCAACGGGTTGTCGCGCATTTTCCTCTTATTCTTTCTCTGGGCTTATATTGGCTCGGGATAAAACTCAGTTTTGAAACATTTTCAGACTTTGGCCCTATCACAACTTATTTCCTACTCGCTGAGAGCTTTCGAATAAGTACCATAAAGTCTACTTTTGTGAAATTCTTAGAAATTCGGTTTTTCCGGGAATTTCCGGATTTTCAGTTTTTCGGCCGTAATTTTCGCTGGACGCATTTCCGGAAAATGTCGCAACAAGGAAAGTTGCTCAGCTCGACGAGTTCTTTCACTTGAGTACCATATCGACTACTTTTGGAGAAATTTTTCAAAATCCGGAATTTCGCGGGGCGAATACCTCGAAATCCGTAAATTTTCCGGAAATTTCGATTCCAGTTTCGTAATCAGCGTGGTCGAATTACCCTATGACCAACTTTTAAGCAAAATCCGAGACAAAAAAGTTTTAAGTCCAAAATCCGGGTTTTCGTGAATTCCCGGATTTTCAGTTTTTCGGCTATAACTTTCGCTAGACGCATTTCCGGAAAATGTCGCAAGAAGGAAAGTTGTTCAGCTCGGCGAGCTCTTTCATTTGAGCACCATATCGACCACTTTTGGAGAAATGTTTCAAAATCCGGATTTTTCCGGGTCGAATATCTCGAAATCCGGAAATTTTCCGGAAATTTCGATTCCAGTTTCGAAATCAGCGTGGTCGAATTACCCTATGACCAACTTTTAAGCAAAATCCGAGACAAAAAAGTTTTAAGTCCAAAATCCGGGTTTTCGTGAATTCCCGGATTTTCAGTTTTTCGGCTATAACTTTCGCTAGACGCATTTCCGGAAAATGTCGCAAGAAGGAAAGTTGTTCAGCTCGGCGAGCTCTTTCATTTGAGCACCATATCGACCACTTTTGGAGAAATTTTTCAAAATCCGGATTTTTCCGGGTCGAATATCTCGAAATCCGGAAATTTTCCGGAAATTTCGATTTCAGTTTCGAAATCAGCGTGGTCGACTTACCCTATGACCAACTTTTAAGCAAAATCGGAGACAAAAAATTTTTACGTTTCCCTTGGTCCCCCCTTACGATTTTTAAAATTCCGGGATTCGCCATTCCCGGAATCCGGGAGATATCAGGATGCCCTTACAAACGGGAGCACTTCAGGTCACCCTACAACTATGGTGAGAATTTCAGCCCGATCGGTCTAGCCAATCTCGAGAAAAAGGGGGGGGACACAAATGTTGACCGGAATAATAAATAAATAAATAAATAAATAAATAAAGAAACTTAGCCATATCAAAGGGTTGTCTTTTTTTTAAAAAAATGCGACAACCCAATAATAATAAGCACAGACCAATAACAAAGTGTTGCCCATTCCTTTGGAAAAGTGGGCAACACAATAATAATAAGCACAGACCAATAACAAAGTGTTGCCCATTCCTTTAGGAAAAGTGGGCAACACAACAAGTCAAAAGGCATCAAGTGGTTCCCGCCCGACATTTTTCTGCTTATAGAATGAGTTTATAATATTCGGGGCCCCATAACTCATTTGTCCTATATTTTGACAAGTTAGCCCTATTACAACTTTTTATCTACGCAAGGAGAGCTTTCGAATAACAACCATATTGTTGGGTTTCGGTTACTTTCAATTTTGACCCATTTTGGCCGGTTTTGGCCATTTTTGACCCATTTGAGGCCCCGTTACTCATTTGTCCTACATTTTGGCGCTTTGGCCCTATTACAACTTTTTATCTACGCAACGAGAGCTTTCGAATGACACCAGTATTAATCGGATCCGACAATTTTCAATGTTGACCCATTTTGACCGGTTTTAACCATTTTTGACCCTTTTGGGGCCCCGTAACTCATTTGTCCTACATTTTGGAGCTTCGGTCCTATTACAACTTTTTATCTACTCAACGAGAGCTTTCGAATGACATCGGTATCGATCGGATCCGACAATTTTCAATTTTGACCCATTTTGACCTGTTTCTGGCCATTTTTGACCCCTTTGAGGCTCCGTAACTCATTTCTCCTACATTTTGGCGCTTTACCACTATTACAACTTTTTACCTACGCAACGAGAGCTTTCGAATGATACCCATATTGGGGGGTTTCTATCACTTTCAATTTTGACCATTTGCAGCACCACCGTATCGAGTAATTGCGAATTGTGTGACACTATGGTGCCCAGGTGCCCGGAGGGTCTACCCGCATCGGGTGCCACCCTACAAGCAAAATTTCAGGTCAACTAGTTGACTCTAGCTCGAGATAAAGGCGGAAAACCCCTTCAAACGGCCGTTTTGGCCGTTTTTGGCCAATTTTGACCCTTTTTCGCCTCATAACTCAAAATAGGTACATTTTCAGGCCTTGACCCAATTACAACTTTTTCATGGCTCGACGAGAGCTTTCGAATGATACCAAAATTAGCTCATTTGGACAACTTTTTTATTTTACTCATTTTTACTCACGGGGGTGCTCCGGGAGCACCTCTGCTCCCCCGGGGCTCCCCGCGCTTCCGGGAGCAGTTCAGGTCAAGACCTTCAAAATGAGGTATCAACCACCTCTCTACCCCTTTCCAATCTCGAGATAGAGGGGGGGTACACGAAAATGTGAACAATAATAAGAATAAGAATAATAATAACAAGTCAAAAGGCATCAAGTGGTTCCCGCCCGACATTTTTCCGTTTATAGTACGGGCTCATTTTCTGGTAAAGTATTTGGTTTCATGCTTTGCGTCTATAACAGTTTCCCAGCTCATCAAGAGCTTTCGGTTGATGCAATTATCAGCCAGATCCGACAAAGTTCAATTTTTACCCTTTTGACCAGTTTGGTTAATTGTGACCCCTTTCAAACACTGTAACTCATTTTTCCTATATTTTGACGCTTTGGCCCTATTACAGGCTCGACGAGAGCTTTCGAATGATACCAAAATTAGCTCATTTGGACAACTTTTTTATTTTACTCATTTTTACTCACGGGGGTGCTCCGGGAGCACCTCTGCTCCCCCGGGGCTCCCCGCGCTTCCGGGAGCAGTTCAGGTCAAGACCTTCAAAATGAGGTATCAACCACCTCTCTACCCCTTTCCAATCTCGAGATAGAGGGGGGTACACGAAAATGTGAACAATAATAAGAATAAGAATAATAATAACAAGTCAAAAGGCATCAAGTGGTTCCCGCCCGACATTTTTCCGTTTATAGTACGGGCTCATTTTCTGGTAAAGTATTTGGTTTCATGCTTTGCGTCTATAACAGTTTCCCAGCTCATCAAGAGCTTTCGGTTGATGCAATTATCAGCCAGATCCGACAAAGTTCAATTTTTACCCTTTTGACCAGTTTGGTTAATTGTGACCCCTTTCAAACACTGTAACTCATTTTTCCTACATTTTGACGCTTTGGCCCTATTACAACTTTTTATCTAAGTAACGAGAGCTTTCGAATGATACCCATGTCATCCCAATTGAACAATTTTTAATTTTGACCCATTTTCACCGGTTTTGGCCATTTTTGACCCCTTTGAGGCTCCGTAACTCATTTTTCCTACATTTTGGCGCTTTACCCCTATTACAACTTCTTATCTACGCAACGAGAGCTTTCGAATGATACCCATATTGCGGGGTTTCCGACAATTTTTATTTTGACCCATTTTGACCGGTTTTGGCCATTTTTGACTCCTTTGAGGCTCCGTAACTCATTTCTCCTACATTTTGGCGCTTTACCCCTATTACAACTTTTTATCCACGCAACGAGAGCTTTCGAATGATACCCATATTGGGGGGTTTCCGTCACTTTCAATTTTGACCATTTGCAGCATCACCGTATCGAGTAATTGCGAATTGTGTGACACTATGGTACCCAGGTGCCCGGAGGGTCTTCCCGCATCGGGTGCCACCCTACATGCCAAATTTCAGGCCAACTGGTTGACTCTAGCTCGAGATACAGTCCCGGCTAGAAGTTACAGCACACTAGCCGGGACTGGCTTGCGACTTGCTCGCGTTTCTACTTTTTTGCAGTGTGCTTTTTACCATTAGTTTTTCATGATAGTTTTGTCCTAAAGCAAAGAGCTACGGTAATGTGTACATTGAAGATTTGCAGCAGGCAGGATTCAATAAAAACCTTTGACTTAACTTTTTCTACATAAGTCAGCTAGTTTTCTGTACACACGTAGATACGTAAAAATAGCTTAGCGGTAAAAGATCAGACAACCAGTAGCGATAATAAGTGTCAAAAAACAACTGCGACCAGATTGCGAGCAGACTGCGAGCGCAAGTGCACGTAACTTCTAGCCGGGACTGTAAAGGCGGAAAACCCCTTCAAACGGCCGTTTTGGCCGTTTTTGGCCATTTTTGACCATTTTCGGCCTCATAACTCAAAATGGGTGCATTTTCAGGCCTTGACCCTATTACAACTTTTTCATTACTCGCCGAGAGCTTTCGAATGATACCAAAATTAGCTCATTTGGACAACTTTTTTATTTTACTCATTTTTACTCACGGGGGTGCTCCGGGAGCAACTCTGCTCCCCCGGGGCTCCCCGCGCTTCCGGGAGCAGTTCAAGTCAAGACCTTCAAAATGAGGTATCAACCACCTCTCTACTCCTTTCCAATCTCGAGATAGAGGGGGGGTACACGAAAATGTGAACAATAATAAGAAGAATAAGAATAATAATAATAATAATAATAAATCCTACCGGCATCAACGGGTTGTCGCAGCCATTTTTCCTCTTACCTACAGGGACAAAACTCAGTTTTGGCACATTTGCAAGCTTTGGTGGTATTGCAACTTTTTTCCTACTCGCTTAGAGCTTTCGAATGACGTCAATAGGAACGCAATTGGTCAACTTTCAATTTTGACCATTTTTGCAGCATCAGCGTATCGAGGGTCAAAACGCAATTTTGGTACATTTTCAAGATTTGGCCCTATTACAACTTTTTCTCAGCTCGATGAGAGCATTCGAATGATACCAATATTGCCCCGATCCGACAACTCTCAATTTCGACTATATTTGGGAAATGGTTGCCCATAAAAGGGCAGTTGGGATAAGAAATTTTCGATAATTATTGCTAAAGGTTATTTAATACAGTCTCTTAAAACGTATTCTAGCAAATCCACCAGCTCAACTTGACTAACAAGGTCAAAAACTCTTATACTAGGCGTTTCTGGCCAGTTTGCTCACTTTTGCGGTCTCCAACAGTGTAACTTTTGGCCATATCTCGAGATCCACAAGGGCTAGGAAAATTTCGATTGCAGATTTGGAATCTACGTCCCCGGGTTACCCTATGACCAACTTTTAAGCAAAATCGGAGTCAAAAAATTTTTGACCATTTTTTAGAATCGCCTTGGTCCCCCCTTACGATTTTAAAAATTCCGGGAGCCGCCATTCTCGGAATCCGGGAGATATCGGGCTGCCCCCACTTCCGGTACCACTTCAGGCCACCCTACTACTATGGTGAAAATTTCAGCCCGATCGGTCCAGCCAATCTCGAGAAAAAGGGGGGGGACAAAGTGTTGACCGGAATAATAAATAAAGAAACTTAGCCATAACAAAGGGTTGTCTTTTTTTTAAAAAAATGCGACAACCCAATAAGAATAAACATGTCCAGAACATAGGGTTCCAAACCCTTTGGAAAAGGGCGGGAACCCAATAAGTCAAAAGGCATCAAGTGGTTCCCGCCCGACATTTTCCCGTTTATAGTACGGGCTCATTTTCTGGTAAAGTATTTGGTTTCATGCTTTGCGTCTATTATAACGGTTTCCCAGCTCATTCCAAGTTCAATTTTTACCCTTTTGACCAGTTTGGTTAATTGTGACCCCTTTCAAACACTGTAACCCATTTTTCCTGCATTTTGACGCTTTGGCCCTATTACAACTTTTTATCTAGGTAACGAGAGCTTTCGAATGATACCCATGTCATCCCAATTGGACAATTTTTAATTTTGACCCATTTTGACCGGTTTTGGCCATTTTTGACCCCTTTGAGGCTCCGTAACTAATTTTTCCTACATTTTGGCGCTTTACCCCTATTACAACTTTTTATCTACGCAACGAGAGCTTTAGAATGATATCCATATTGGGAGGTTTCCGACAACTTTTATTTTTGACCCATTTTGACCGGTTTTGGCAATTTTTGACCCTTTTGAGGCTCCGTAACTCATTTTTCCGACATTCTGCCGCTTCGGCCCTATTACAACTTTTTATCTACTCAACGAGAGCTTTCGAATGACATCGGTATGGACCGGATCCGACAATTTTCAATTTTGACCCATTTTGACCTGGTTTTGGCCATTTTTGACTCCTTTGAGGCCCCGTAACTCATTTTTCCTACACTTTGACGCCTTGGCCCTATTACAACTTCTTATCCACGCAACGAGAGCTTTCGAATGATATCCATATTGGGGGGTTTTCGTCACTTTCAATTTTGACCACTTGCAGCATCACCGTATCGAGTAATTGCGAATTGTTTGACACTATGGTACCCAGGTGCCCGGAGGGTCTTCCCGCATCGGGTGCCACCCTACATGCCAAATTTCAGGCCAACTAGTTGACTCTAGCTCGACATAAAGGCGGAAAACCCCTTCAAACGGCCGTTTTGGCCGTTTTTGGCCATTTTTGACCCTTTTTCGCCTCATAACTCAAAATGGGTGCATTTTCAGGCCTTGACCCAATTACAACTTTTTCATTACTTGCCGAGAGCTTTCGAATGATACCAAAATTAGCTCATTTGGACAACTTTTTTATTTTACTCATTTTTACTCACGGGGCTGCTCCGGGAGCACCTCTGTTCCCCAGGGGCTCCCTGCGCTTCCGAGAGCAGTTCAAGTCAAGACCTTCAAAATGAGGTATCAACCACCTCTCTACCCCTTTCCAATCTCGAGATAGAGGGGGGGTACACGAAAATGTGAACAATAATAAGAATAAGAACTAGCGCTACTGCAAGAATGTGTTGCCCACAACATATTCCTTTGGGGTATAGATTTTGCTAGATACTTTTTATGTTATTTCTGTTCAGTAAATCTGTCCCAGGACTCAAAGAGCTTTCAATTAAGCACCATATTGCCCATGTTTCAATGAATTATTGAAAATCCGGTTTTTTCCGGAAATTCCGTATTTTCTAATCTGCGGCCATAACTTTCGCTAGAAACATTTCCGGAAACTATGGTAATGATAAAAATTACTCTGCTCGACGAGCTCTTTCATTTGAGTACCATATCGACCACTTTTCGAGAAATTTTTCAAAATCCGGAATTTTCCGGGTCGAATATCTCGAAATCCGGAAATTTTCCGGAAATTTCGATTTCAGTTTCGAAATCAGCGTGGTCGAGTTACCCTATGACCAACTTTTGAGCGAAATCGGAGACAAAAAATTTTTGACCAAATTTTGGATTTTGAAATTTCGCCTTGGTCCCCCCTTACCATTCGAAAAATTCCGGGATTCGCCATTCCCGGAATCCGGAAGGTATCGGAGCTATCTTGCTTCCCGGAGATGTCCTAGTCAAGGGCTTCAAAATAAGGTATCAACCAACCCTGTACCCCTTCCCTATCTCGAGATCTAGGGGGGGGACAGACGGATAATAATAATAATAATAATAACTAGCGCTACTGCAATAATGTGTTGCCCACGACACATTCCTTTGGGGTATAAATTTCGCTAGACACATTTTAAGCTGTTTCTGTTCAGGAAATCTGTCCCAGGACTCAAAGAGGTTTCAATTAAGTACCATATTGCCCATGTTTCAACGAATTTTTGAAAATCCGGTTTTTTCCGGAAATTCCGGATTTTCCAATCTGCGGCCATAACTTTCGCTAGAAATATTTCCGGAAAATATGGTAAGGATAAAAATTGCCCAGCTCGACGAGCTCTTTCATTTGAGTGCCATATCGACCAGTTTTGGAGAAATTTTTCAAAATCCGGAATTTTCCGGGTCGAATATCTCGAAATTCGTAAATTTTCCGGAAATTTCGATTTCAGTTTCGAAATCAGCGTGGTCGAGTTACCCTATGACCGACTTTTGAGCGAAATCGGAGACAAAAAATTTTTGACCAAATTTTAGATTTTCGAAATTTCGCCTTGGTCCCCCCTTACCATCCGAAAAAATCCGAATTTTCAAAACCCGGAATTTCGGAACCATCTTGCTTCCGGGAGATGTCCTAGTCAAGGGCTTCAAAATAAGGTATCAACCACCCCTGTACCCCTTCCCAATCTCGAGATCTAGGGGGGGGACAGACGGATAATAATAAGCACAGACCAATAACAAGGTGTTGCCATTTCCTTTGGAAAAGTGGGCAACACAATAAGCACAGAACGATAACAAGGTGTTGCCATTTCCTTTGGAAAAGTGGGCAACACAATAATAATAATAAGAATAAACATGTCCAGAACATAGGGTTCCAAACCCTTTGGAAAAGGGCGGGAACCCAATAAATAATAAATAACGGACATACCCAAGTTAAAGGGTTGCCTTTTTGTTGAAAAAGCGGCAACCCAAAAAGGCGTATTGCGTAGTGTTGAAACATGGTTTCCCCTGGTGCCGGCGGAGGAGTTGAGCTAGAGCCTTCATATTGTACCAGTAGAAAGCCCTTCACGAGGGGTCCATGCTCTGCAAATTTGAGCGAAATCGGCCGAGCCGTTTTTGAGATATTAAAGATTGAAATTTTGAATACAAACTTTCTCTCCATTTTTTTATTTTCACCCCCACCCTAGAGGTCGGAGATCAAAACTTTTCTATACTGTTTAGGGTTTTTTTGAACAACTCGTGCCCGATTAGTGGGGAAAAATTTTTGGTATCGGTAGGACCCTCCCATCGGTCTCTGTACATAGCAGGATTTCGATTTTTTCGGAGAAAACGGTCAAAATTTTCGTCGAAGCCCAGCAGAACAGGCTTTGGCCGAGGGATTTCAGGTTTGGCATGCAGCATCACCCAAAGGGTGATCACAAGATAGTATATATGAATTTTCGATCTGGCTTCTGTGGCGTCCTGGCCAGGGGTCGAAAGTTAGTGTGTAAAAGGCAAAAGGGGGGGGGTCTGGGTCTATGGACTGTGGAGCCATACGCATAAGAGCTGCTGGGCTGAGGTTTTGTATTCGAATAGGAACCCCTAAATGGTGAATCTAAATGGCCCATTAGTTTTGCTCTAGGACCTATCCATGGGGCTGGGGGGCACCCTGATGGGGCTGGGCCCTACCCGTGTCGCAGCTCTGACTTTAGCCTCTTATACAGAAAGACCCACAGCTGGCAGGTCGTTCATATTTGGCGTTTGGGCTGGGGTGCGGGAGGGCTACGACATAGGCTATAGTAGGTTTCTGGGCTTATTCTAGTGGAGGGGTGGGGGCCCCCCATAAACACCCTTCCCCCCCCAAAATCGTTCCCCCTCCAAAAATCGCCCCCCCCCCCAAAAAAGTGGGCGCCCCTTTTGGTACCAAATTTTGCCCTGAAAAAATCGCTCAGAAGGCCAAATTTTCAAAAATTTTCCGGCTGCGCCGGAGATTTTTATTCATTTTTTGCCTTTTTTAACACTAAATCTTATTTTTGCAATAAAAATCGACTTTTACAGCACATGCCAGAAAAATAGCGCTATTTTTAGCATATTTTTCGAAAAATTTTCGCCCCCCCAAAAAATTCCTTGCCCCTCGGACCTTTGGGGGGGCCCCCCCCAAGAAGCCCCCCAAGAAACAATCCCTAGAATAAGCCCAGGGTTTCGCTCGGTCCCCTGTGGCACCCTGGCCAGGGGTCCGAACCCGGGTCCAGGGTCGAAAAGGTCAAAAATCTAAATTTCCAAAAGTGGTCAAGTTTGGTATCAAATTAAAGCCCATGGTGAGGCGAACATTTTTTGTCATTGGTGGACCCCTCCAAAGTGAACCCAGCGGCCTGTGGCGCCCTGACCAGTGGTCGAGTGTGTACTGTGGCTTAGGGCCTACGGACTGTGGAGCCCTACACATAAGAGCTGCTGGGTGGAGGTTTTGTATTCGAATAGGAACTCCTATATGGTGAATCTAAATGGCCCATTAGTTTTGCTCTAGGACCTATCCATGGGGCTGGGGGGCACCCCGATGGTGCTGGGCCCTACCCGTGTCGCAACTCTGACTTTAGCCTCTTATACAGAGAGTTCCACAGTGCGCAGGTCTTTCATATTTTTCATGTGGGGTGTGGTGCGGGAGGACTACGCCATAGGCTATAGTAGGTTTCGTCCGGACCCCTGTGGCGCCCTGGCCAGGGGTCCGGACCCGGGTCCGGGCCCAAACTGGGCAAAATTCGATTTTTCCAAAAGTGGCCAAGTTTGGTATCAAATGAAAGCGGAACATTTTTTGTCATTGGAGGACTCCTCCAAAGTGATCCCAGCTTCCTGTGGCGCCCCGGTTAGGCTCCATAGTGTGTACTGTGGGTTAGGGCCATAGGGGAGTGGAGCCCTACACATAAGAGCTGCTGGGCTGAGGTTTTGTATTCGAATAGGAACCCCTATATGGTGAATTTAAATGGCCCATTAGTTTTGCTCTAGGACCTATCCATGGGGCTGGGGGGCACCCTGGTTGTGGTGGGGCCCTCCCGTGTCACAGGTCCAACTTTAGCCTCTTGTGCAGAAAGATCCACAGTACGCAGGTCGTCAATATTTGGCATTTGTGGTGGGCTGCGGGAGGGCTGCGACATAGGCTATAGTAGGTTTGGCTCGGTCCCCTGTGGCGCCCTGGCCAGGGGTCGGGACACGGGTCCGGGGTCAAAATGGACAAAAACGAAATTTCCAAAAGTGGTCAAGTTTGGTATCAAATGAAAGCGCTTGGTGAGGCGAACATTTTTTGTCATTGGAGGACCCCTCCAAAGTGGATCCAGCGCTCTGGCCAGGGCTCCATAGTGTGTACTGACCAAGGGGTTAGTGTCATTGGAGAGTGGGACCTACACATAAGAGCTGCTGCGCTGAGGTTTTGTATTCGAATAGCAACCCCTCCCCCTCCATCGGTGGGGGTGTCACCAAGAGTGGGGGTGGTCATATTTTTTAAAAAAATTTTGCAAATTTTCACGTTTTTATGTGTAAAAATTGCAAAAAATCACTAAAAAAGGACTAATTTTAGGTGTTTTTTTACGCTAAAATTGCGAAAATTTCTGAAATATATATAGTATGTGTATGTATATTGTGCATGTACGTATATATGCATATATTGTATATACATTGCCATTAGGGTAGTTAGGGTAGTTCGACTGCGTCTATGTTTGGAAGTTTTTTGATTGCCAGGGAAGCCGCTACGATTGGCTTACTGACACTTAGAGCAGAATATGAAAACGGCTGTAAAATGCGCTACAAGTAGGAAAAATGCCCTAGACGGGCATGCAGGGTGTAGAATAGGGAAAGAGGGAGGGCGGAAAAATGCCAATAGATTTGGCACTCGGCGCTTAAAATGATAGAAACTAGATTCAGCGCCGAATAGGGAATGCAATCGGCGCTGAAAATTATAGAAACTAGGTTCAGCGCCGAATAGGGAATGCAGTCGGCGCTGAAAATTATAGAAACTAGGTTCAGCGTCGAATAGGACTGCAGTCGGTGCTGAAAACTATAGAAACCAGGTTTCAGCGCCGAATAGGGAATGCAGTCGGATCGTGGAACAGGCACTTTCTCCGTCCATCCTATTCGCGTGAACTGCGGAAGTTAGAATCCAGTGGAAGATTTACGATTAAAGTACTAAACCGAAAATAACCCTCCTGTTTTCGCGAGCAATTTCGCGAGTATTCGCGAACAGTAACAAAAGTGCTCTCCACGAGCAGTTAGTTTTTTGTGTTTTTTTTTCAATCTCTTTTTGAATATTTTGCCAAAACAATTTCGCGCGAAATTGTTTTGGCAAAATATTCAAAAAGAGATTGAAAAAGAAACACAAAAACTAACTGCTCGTGGAAACTGGCGAGCACTTTTTGTTACTGTTCGCGATGCAATCTGCGAATTGCTCGCGAAAAAAGGAGGGTTACTTTCAGCCGGGACTGTACTTAATCGTAAATCTTCCACTGGATTCTAACTCCTCCGCGAGTTCACGCGAATAGGATGGACGGAGAAAGTGCCTGTTCCACGATCCGATCGAGCCCCTATTCGGCGCTGAACCTGGTTTCTATAGTTTTCAGCACCGACTGCATTCCCTATTCGGCGCTGAGCCTAGTTTCTATAATTTTCAGCGCCGACTGCATTCCTATTCGGCGCTGAACCTAGTTTCTATAATTTTCAGCGCCGATTGCATTCCCTATTCGGCGCTGAATCTAGTTTCTATCATTTTAAGCGCCGAGTGCCAAATCTATTGGCATTTTTCCGCCCTCCCTTTCCCTATTCTACACCCTGCATGCCCGTCTAGGGCATTTTTCCTACTTGTTTCTAGCATTTTTCCGCTGTAGCGCATTTTACAGCCGTTTTCATATTCTGCTCTAAGTGTCAGTAAGCCAATCGTAGCGGCTTCCCTGGCAATCAAAAAACTTCCAAACATAGACGCAGTCGAACTACCCTAACTACCCTAATGGCAATGTATATACAATATATGCATATATACGTACATGCACAATATACATACATATACTATATATATTTCAGAAATTTTCGCAATTTTAGCGTAAAAAAACACCTAAAATTAGTCCTTTTTTAGTGATTTTTTGCAATTTTTACACATAAAAACGTGAAAATTTGCAAAATTTTTTTAAAAAATATGCCCACCCCCCACTCTTGGTGACACCCCCACCGATGGAGGGGGAGGGGTTCCTATTCGAATACAAAACCTCAGCGCAGCAGCTCTTATGTGTAGGTCCCACTCTCCAATGACACTAACCCCTTGGTCAGTACACACTATGGAGCCCTGGCCAGGGCGCCACAGAGCGCTGGATCCACTTTGGAGGGGTCCTCCAATGACAAAAATTGTTCGCCTCACCAAGCGCTTTCATTTGATACCAAACTTGACCACTTTTGGAAATTTCGTTTTTGTCCATTTTGACCCCGGACCCGTGTCCCGACCCCTGGCCAGGGCGCCACAGGGGACCGAGCCAAACCTACTATAGCCTATGTCGCAGCCCACCCGCAGCCCACCACAAATGCCAAATATTGACGACCTGCGTACTGTGGATCTTTCTGCACAAGAGGCTAAAGTTGGACCTGTGACACGGGAGGGCCCCACCACAACCAGGGTGCCCCCCAGCCCCATGGATAGGTCCTAGAGCAAAACTAATGGGCCATTTAAATTCACCATATAGGGGTTCCTATTCGAATACAAAACCTCAGCCCAGCAGCTCTTATGTGTAGGGCTCCACTCCCCTATGGCCCTAACCCACAGTACACACTATGGAGCCTAACCGGGGCGCCACAGGAAGCTGGGATCACTTTGGAGGGGTCCTCCAATGACAAAAAATGTTCGCCTCACGAAGCGCTTTCATTTGATACCAAACTTGGCCACTTTTGGAAAAATCGATTTTTGGCCATTTTGGACCGGTCCAGACCCTGGCCAGAGCGCCACAGGCCGCTGGGGCCACTTTGGAGGGGTCCTCCATGGCAACGTGTTCCGTCTCACCACGGGCTTTCCTCTGATACCAGACATGGCCACTTTTAGGAAAAATCGATTTTGTCCGTTTTGGCCACGGTCCACGGTCCGGACCCTGGCCAGGGCGCCACAGGGGTCCGAAGGCGAAACCTACTATAGCCTATGTTGTGCCCCCCCCCCACCCCAAACCCCAAGTAAGAGAGACCTGCTCACTGTAGATATTTCTGTAGAAGAGGTTAAAGTTGGAGTTCCAGTGACACGGTAGGGCCCACCACCATCAGGGTGCCCCCCAGCCCCATGGATAGGTCCTACAGCGAAACTAATGGGTCCTTTAGATTCACCATATAGGGGTTCCTATTCGAATACAAAACCTCAGCCCAGCAGCTCTTATGCATAGGGCCCCACTCATGGGGAGCCTCACACCCTCTTTTACACGTTAACTTTCGACCCCTGGCCAGGGCGCCACAGGGCACCGACCGACATCCTATATAGCCTATGTTCATATTCACGTTAGCGTACCGCCTACATGCACAACATGTGAGCCCGGCTTCGCTCGCTCCGTTCTATTTCGAAGCTAATAGATTTTCGGACTTAGTTTTTTTCGGGGGTCATTTTGGGGGTCCCCACCGGGGGTGGGGCCATCTGGGGGGGTCCAGGAACCGCGGAAAGTAATTTCCCCCGGAATTGCGGAACTTTTTGTACAAAAAAACTTAAAATAGCAGGGCTCTGAAGGGTCTTCCGACCTGCACCCCGGGGGAAAAAAAGGATGAGAAACGCGACCTGCGCGGGGGGGCCAATTTTCATATCTCAAGATCTACCCGGCCGATCCGGCTGAAATTCTCACAGCATGTACCCCTGCCCACAGGCTCTTCACACACCAAGTTTCAGCCCGATCGGTCCCTCCTCCCGCTGGCCACAGGCCAAACAATGTCCAGATTTGCACATTGCGTCAAATTTTCCCTATCAGGGAGCTGGCATAACGCGCTCCCCAATTTGTGCGAGAATGCGAAATACAAGTAGGAAAAATGCCCTAGACGGGCATGCAGGGTGTAGAATAGGGAAAGAGGGAGGGCGGAAAAATGCCAATAGATTTGGCACTCGGCGCTTAAAATGATAGAAACTAGATTCAGCGCCGAATAGGGAATGCAATCGGCGCTGAAAATTATAGAAACTAGGTTCAGCGCCGAATAGGGAATGCAGTCGGCGCTGAAAACTATAGAAACCAGGTTCAGCGCCGAATAGGGAATGCAGTCGGATCGTGGAACAGGCACTTTCCCCGTCCATCCTATTCGCGTGAACTGCTCTGCAAGACTAGTTTAAAGCCAGAAAGAAATGGACCAGGTATACAACGTATCAGCTCTGGTAAAGGGGTATATACGTAAACATTTAAAAACGAACTCTATTTGTTCTCACCATAGTTATCTAAGCTACTTCTTTAATGTTTGTTCGCACTAGCTTTTTCAACTGCTATGCGCCCACTATATATACTAGTGACCATATTGTACTATTCTTTTGAACTTTAAACTGTTCAAGCAAACAAAACAGTAATATCTAGGTACGTAGTGCGTTAACACTAAACAGATATAACTCTTGAAATTATTCCAGTTGCTCAGCAATATCCATTTTCAATCGTGTCACACAACAACTTCACTTCCTGCATACAACATAATAATTCACGGAATATATTTTATAAGGACATGAAATTAGCGCCTAATAAACATTTTCAACCATTTTCAATATGAGAATAGATAGACTACAGTCCCGGCTGAAAGTTACCCACCCATTTGCTTGAGAGCAGTTCGCTAGCAACTCGCTGTTCGTAATTTTCTACGCATACTCCGCGTCTGCTCGTGGTGTTTTTCTGTATGGCTTGTGTTTTTTAAGGTAGCTTTCCAAGTTTTCAAATTTTTGTTCAAGTTCCTTGGTACAGCTGTTGCTGCTTACGTGGCTCACGTAGGCTACTACAGGTAGTCTCTAGTACACAGTATGCATTGCTGTATGCATATATATATATATATACAGAGCGCGTGTAGAAAATGAATAAGCTTATTGCATGTATCAGTCTAGGCAGCTGTACATATTAAATACTTGCGTATACGTATGCTTATGCGTACGCATATACAGCTTGGAAGCTGTATATGCGTACACTCATATGCATATGTATACGTAAGTAGTGTATTATGTACAGCTGCCTAGACGGATACATGCAATAAGCTTATTCATTTTCTACACGCTTCTGTATATATATATATATATATGCATAAAGCAATGCATACTTGTGTACTAGACACTACTGCTGTAGTAACATACGTGTAGTAATGTAAGCAGCTACAGCTGTACCAAGGAACTCGAACAAAAAATTTGAAAACTTGGAAAGCTACCTTAAAAAACACAAGCAATACAGAAAAACACCACGAGCAGACGCGAGCATGCGTAGAAAAAATTACGAATTTTCGCGAGTTGCTCGCGAACTGCTCGCAAGCAAATGGGTGGGTAACTTTCAGCCGGGACTGTAGTCTATCTATTCTCATATTGAAAATGGTTGTATGTTTATTAGGCGCTAATTTCATGTCCTTATAAAATATATTCCGAATTATTATGTTGTATGCAGGAAGTGAAGTTGGTTGTGTGGATAATGATTTCAATTGGTTTTTGCTGTGTATTTGGAATTTTTTCGTGTTATTTAATCTGTTTAGTGTTAACGCACTAAGTACCTAGTTATTACTGTTTTGTTTGCTTGTACAGTTTAAAGTTCTAAAGAATAGTTACACAATATGGTCACTAGTATATATAGTGGGCGCATAGCTTAGTTGAAAAAGCTAATTACTGGCTTAGACCAATTTGAGAACAAACAAGTTCGTTTTTTATGTTTTACCACGTTGTATACCTGGTTAAGCTAGTCTTGCAAGAGCAGTTGTCGTTTCCACGATCCATTGAACCTGGTGCTCTATACTCATACTTCTATTCGGCCTGGATTTCGCGTTTTCGGCGCGGAGCTCTCTGCATTCTATTCGGCGCTGATTAGTTTCTATCATTAGCGCCGGTATATATTTCCGCCCTCCTCTTTCCCTATTCTACCCACGTGCTGCGTCACAAGTGCGTACCTTCTCACGCAACGCGTTAGCGCTCCCCCTAGAATAAATGACGCAATATTATGGACATTCTGACCTGTGAGTAGCGGAGGACGGGCTGGAGCTTGGTGTGTTTGTGGAGCAGGCACATGCTGTGTAGTTGTGAGATGAAAATTGGCCTACGCAGGTGTTTCTTTTCCCCCAGGGGAGTGCAGATCGAGCTCAAGCCACTTGTGCAAAAATTCCTGAATTCGAATTTTTCGGACCCCCCGGGCCCCACCCCCGGTGGGGATTTTGGGCCCGTAGAAAAACTAAAATTCCAGAAAATGTGAAAGCTTTCAGTGTGCATGTAGGTATAACGTGAACATATAGGATGTCGGACAATGGCCGGGGGTCGAAAGTTAACGTGTAAAAGAGGGTGTGAGCCCCGGGACCCCTATGCGGCTGGAGCTGAACATGACGGAACCCCCTAAAGGACCCATTTCATGGGGTCCATGGAGACAGTGAGTGGTGAGCCAAATGTTTCTGCAAGAAGTATCTACAGTGAGCAATTCTGGAGTTTGAGATTGAGATGCGAGCTTACCGTGATGGTCGTGGCCGGCAACCA
>JASAND010020166.1:0-10126 GCA_030248195.1 Trissonchulus latispiculum
TATAGTCAGGGCGGGGAAAAAGACACACCCGAAAAGATGGGGAGAAAAAACACACCCACCCAGAGAACTCAAGGTAGCAGATATAGAGACCTAGTATAGTGCAAATGAAAGCGCTATCTTTTTACAGTAAAACCATACCCATATGGTTGGTATTGGCCAAAGCGGTATATTCTGACAGTGTTCCAAAGTTGACCCCTGAAAACACCTCTGAAACCTAAGAAATTTTAAATTTTGCTAAGCTTATTTCTAGACACCTATAAGGAAAACTTAGCTAGTCTTTGGCATAGAGGTATATGTGGACCCCCTCTAGCGTTTGGTATAGACGGCAGCCTCCTGCCTCTTATGCAGGCTGAGTACTGGGTGTGTTTTTTCTCCCCGCCCATTTTGACCCCTCAGCGGGGAAAAAAGACACACCACCCAATTTTCACAAATAGTCCAATAGGTAGTTCTGAGCAATTCTGATGCTCTTAAACAATAAAGCGGGTCTTGTTTTGTAATTTTGGTTCAAAAAATATGCACTTAGAGCCTCTAATAGCTCATAAATTAAGGATTAAAGTTTGCTGCATCATCGTGCCAGGTTTCATATGTTTACAAGTCAAATTTTTAAAAATCTTAAAAAACTTAATGAAATTGCAATTTAACGCCAAAACTAACTTAAATAATGATAAACAATGACATTTGCAAGTGTTTTGGTATATCTATAGTTGTCTGGTGCCGCTTTTGCTGCGATTTGCGATCATTTCATGGGTTCAGGTGCCTTGACATAAAATGCATCTGACTATGTCCGATAAGCAGCTTTCTACTGGAAACAAAGTGAACTATGTTATTTAGCATGGCCAAAATTGTACAAACAACCTTTAATATGTAACAATTAGTGTCCCGCGGAACACCCAGGATCATTTTTAGCACCGTGTTTTTTTCCCCGCCGGTGTGTTTTTTCCCCAAATTACGGGGAGAAAAAACACAGACAAAATCGATTATTGCTACTGATGTACAAGGGATCAGGCGGATTTCTATACGTGAATCGATAGAACTAGGAGCGATATACACCATGGTACAAACGCAAGCTCTCTCAGCCTTAAGACAAAAAAGTTACAGCCTTAGTTCCGTATATGTGTTTTTTTCCCCGCCCTGACTATATATAAGTGTGAGCAGGGGCGTATCCAGGATTTTGAAAAGGAGGGGTTTTAACTAAAATTTACTGAAAAGGAGGGGGTTTTGACAAAAATTTGCACTTTTTGTAATGGAGTATTCATAAAAGTTAACCCAAAAGGAGGGGGTTTCAACCCCCAAAACCCTCCCCCTGGATACGCCCATGAGTGTGAGGTACGAGCTTAGATCTACCATCCCAGAAACTCATTCACTTCCCAGAATCCGCCTTTCCGGTGTTTTGGCAGAATCTGGAAAAACTGTTTCTCCCCTGCCTCTGGCTTATTCCTTGGCATTTTTTATGGGGTAGGGGGCTCACCCAAAATGAAGGGGGGGACATAATTTGAAAAAAGGTTTCGAATGTTAGTGGATTTTTATGCAAAAACAGCTAAAAATAGCTAAAAATGACTAACTGTAAATGGTTTTTTAGACTAAAATTGTGAAGACTGAGTTAAAAATCCGGCGAAGCCGGAAAATTTTTTGAAAAGTTAGGGTTAAAATTGTTAAATTTGGCAATGTTTTGGGTTATATGGGGGGGGAGAGGTCGAGTGGGGGGAGGAGGAACCCGAAAAGTGGGGGCGCCCCCAGCCCCCAGTAAAGTAAACCCAGGGGGAGAGGTCGCCGGATTGGGGCGGCTCCCCACCCTCCCACTAGGGATAAGCCAGTGCCTGCAACTGCTGTCTTCGTTTCGCCCAAACTTCGCCTCCTGCCGAAGTCGGCTTACAGAGACATTGTTTACAGCATATGAAAAAGTTATATATATAAGCAGAGAGATTCGCTGGAAAGTAATCTTCAGAGATTTCTTAACTTCGGAATAAAAATAAGGTAAGGTAAAAAAGGTAAAGGTTGCCCCTGGAGAGGTCTCCCACCCTTGCAGGGAATGGGGGTGCCGGTGCGCATCCCCGGTTTCATTGCCCTTGAGCCAGGAGTGCCACGTCGAATGATGACTGCAACCGTGGAGGAGGGGCCAGCTCCTCAAGGCAGATGCCCTACACAGTCTCCTGTTACCTTCCCACATTCATGGTACTAGGGATGGGCGCGGAAAAAAAGGACTGGAAAAAAAGGTTTTTTCCGTATTTTTCCATTTTTTTCCGATGGGGTGGAAAAAAATGGAAAAATATTCCTAACGTTATTTTGACAATTTTTACAACGAAATATCATGTTTTCTGAGCCTTTCCAGCAATTTCACACTATTTACAACCTTTTCCGTGGGTCATAGTAGGTGGGGGTATGTTAAATCTGACGAAATTGTATTTGGGTTTTTTGACGCATCGGAAAAAAATGGAAAAATATTCGGGACATGTTCTGAAAGTTAATTTATGGCCTCAGAACATTAAGAAACTATCAAAAATAGTGTTTAACGAGGTAACAATACGATATTCATGAATTTGAGCTAATTTTGGGATTTGACATTTTTTCCTTTGGAATGTGAAAATGATTGCATAACTCAGGTAGAGTTAATACTTCCATGCCTAACAGTGGACTGTTCAACCAAAACTGCTAAAATATCTGGAATTGTTTACTTTACGAAGCGCGTTACCTGCGAAAACCACAAACTAGTTCTAGTATAACCGCCAAGGTATACAGAAGCCACCTGTCCTTTGCTTTACAGCGTCACCCGCTGAAAATATTTGATTCCTATAATCAATGCTGGAACCTTTCTAAGCGCTTGTGCTATTGCATTACCCCTGTAGGGCAACTAAATATCGTGAAAACTGCTTCTGTGCATGCAAAAACATGAAATAACGCAACTTTTAGCACATTGTGTAATTTTGGAGTGACCGGAAAAAAAGGAAAAAAATGGAAAAAAATGGAAAAAACCGGAAAAAAGGTTTTTTTTTCCGGCAATCTTTTTTTTCCGGAAAAAACCAACCCTACATGGTACCCATTTACCGACCAGTTAAGGATAACCAGCTGGGTTGGCTGGAGCCCACGGCGAACCGATATGTGCTTAGTCCCTTGCTCAAGGGGATTTGCGAAAGCCTTATGGCAGCGGGGGTTCGAACCTAGGACCGTAAGATCTTTAGTCGAACACCTTACCACTCAGCCATCGCGGCATAAAAATAAGGAATTCAACATTGTTGCAAACCACACAATTCACAATCTAGTGGAATTATTTAATTTTGGCAGCTACGTATATAACAAGATCCACAGAAAGTCAAAACTTGAATTGTTATTGTCATTTTCGCAAATAAAGCCCTATCGAAAACATTTCGTATATAATACGTTGGAACGGCAATGCTCCCTCTACATACGGAGCAAATTTGATGTTAATAGCTCCTAGCTCACGTGTACGTAGTACGTAATAAGTTTCTTGTGAACGAATTCCCAAAAAATCCAGCGTTCATAAGCAGTCAACCATAGCTAGGATAAGTTTCTGCTAAGAAATTTTTCTTTCATGCATAAATAGAGTAAAGTTGATATTAATGATCAAGGATGCATCGGGATCTTGTCCCGGATCCGGTCGTCAGGCGCCACAAGCCTGTACCGGGCCCCGAGCTTAGCTAAGTATTAAGAAGTTGCTACTGCTTTTTTACTATAATTTTGCAACTTTCGACGCCAACAATGAATGATAGTAAGAACATATATAATTATATACTTGGCTCAATGAAGATTACATTAATATAGTGTTTCACCCGAGTTTCGCGATTAGTTGAAATTTTAAAAAATTAAGCTATTATTATACTCTCTGAAATCTGGCTCCGGCCCCGGTAGTGACGGCCCCAGTGCATCTCTTGCAAAAACATTGGACTGCTAAGTCTCTTTTGCACAGGGTGAACTTCGAAGTTTAGTTCAGGACCCCCGGGTACAGTGTGGCCGCCCCGATGAGTATGCTCTATTCAGCTCTGATTATTGATATCAGCAAGCCCACGTATTTGGTGTTCTGTTTCTCTAGCAAGCACAAAGCAAACAATTTGGCGGAGTAATTTCCCATCTGGACTCTGGACTGGTCATGTGACTTTGCCTCATATATATATATATATATACGTATACGTGATCCTAACCACCTCACATGTATATACATGTACCGAGGTGATATGGTCCACTGGCTAGCCGGACTGTCTGACGGTGCTGACGAGCTATCTAAAAACATAGGTTCCAAAGGTTTTAAAAGGTAAACGGCCGGCAGCGTATACCAGGAGGAACCATACGGGGCAATTGTCTAAGCAAATATATGGCCCGTTACACCTCTACCCCATCGCAGTCCATCGATCGATGTTCATCCAAAACAGTTAAATGTACAGTAAATAGTTAAGGAAAATTTCGAATCGAAAGAGAAAAGATTTTTAAAAAAATTCCTGGTTTACTTATATATGACCAAAACATTAGCAGAAATTATCCTTTTGCCTCCCCAGCAGGCTTAGAACCTTGATCCCCCTCCTGGCTGCGGCGTTGTGCGGGGTGTGTGGTGATTTCGTAGAGAGGAAGATACAGAGAAATTCGTACATAGGTGTTTTCTAGGAGTTTATCCCGCATTTATGCCATGCATGGAAGGTTCAAGCAAGTCTAAACGTTTATGTATTGAACTGCATACTAAGTCAATGTTACTCAGCACGATGGACTGAGGATACGATGGATAACAAATACGAATCAACAACTGCAATGTGCTACAGGTACATTCATACTAGTTAGGTGCGGTACAAGGACTGTTTCAAAGCATATAAACTCGATACTTCCATCTCCTCTTCAAACATAAGACAGTAATAGTAAAACAGTCCAGTAAGTTTAAAGTGAAACGTAGAAAATTGCTACTCACCAAACATTGAAGTTTCTTTGCGACAGCAAACTCTGCTAAAACCTCAGCAACCGAAATATCAGTTTGATCCCACAATATCTCATCAGAAATTATTTTCCAGTCAACAAACAAAGTTTTTACAACAGGGATCGCGGAATCAAGATGTCTGAACAAAGCCCTGCACTGGATTGCATCAATAGTTTCTGAAAATTCCTGAAACAATATACGTACGTATATTATATACAAGTAGGAAAAATGCTCCTTGCAGTCGCATGAAAAAGTTAATATGAGCTATAATGGTCAACATTTAAATGTGTCAAGGACAAGATTTAAAATGTTTAATATAAGCCAACATCTAAATAAGTAG
This sequence comes from Trissonchulus latispiculum, assembly GCA_030248195.1. Lineage (NCBI taxonomy): Eukaryota > Metazoa > Nematoda > Enoplea > Enoplida > Ironidae > Trissonchulus > Trissonchulus latispiculum. The sequence continues at coordinate 5,253 of JASAND010020166.1, forward strand.
AGGACAAGATGTAAACGGCTAATATGAGCCGCTACGTTTCTCTTGGGCTCATATTGACGCTCATTTAGCTTTTGCTTACTTTTAATCCAACACTGAAATGGCTTGCATGAATAACGACGAATAAACATTAATTTTGCAAAGCTGTACGTAAATGTTTTCTTCTCCACCGCTACATCCAAGTACACATTTAAGGCCACCATAATATATATACAGTAGCGTAGGTACGAAAAATTTTCAGGGGGGGCGGTGTTGACCGAAGGCTGGGGGGGGGGGTAAATTTCATTTTTTGCGCAATAATTGTATGCACGCTACATATGCTGTAACTTTCCCTGTTAATATGTTTTCTAGTTCAGTACATATATATATATATATACATAGCTTAATGCTGTTGTAACCGAAAGCGGCACGCAAAAACCCAAAGCGGGGGGTCTGGGGGCGGAGCCCCCCAGAAGTTGAGAAAATTTTTAAATTTTGCCGTTAAAACGCTGCTGAAACATTGAATTCTTTGCATTGTATATTATCAGTTCCCAAACTAAATTTTGTAGTTTAATTTGCTACCTATTTAAATTTTTGACTTCCACAATCCCGTACGAAAACTAAGACTAAGATGCTCCCATTTGGAACAGGGTATTCTAAGCATATCCATTATCCGTCGTTGAAGGCAGATCATGTTTGGAATAATGCAGTTAATAACAGAACTACAAAGCAGGTAAACTAAGGTAAAGTAAAGCAAACTAGCAGAGGTCTAATTATAATAGGTACACAAGTCCCAAACGGGGGGTCTGGGGGGCGGACCCCCCAGAAGTTGAGAAAATTTTTAAAGTTCGCCATTAAACGCTATTGAAACATTTAATTCTTTACAATGATTTATCAATTGTCTAACAACATTTCGCACCTTTATATATTTGCTATTTTCTACGTTTACTGTCTTGTCCGAAAACTCAAACTATTAGGATGCTCCCATTAAGAACTGCGTATCCTGATTATATCAACCAATTATGCCGAAGCTGAGATGTTGGGAATAACGCAGATATTTAACAGCAAAACTGCAAAGCAAGTAGTTATATATACAAACATTCGTTAGCATGCTTAATGAAAAATAATAATTTTGATAATGTAAATAGCCAAAATTCGCGCCGAAGGCGCAAAAATTTTTTAATGGTGTAGAAAATGCATCAATGTTGAGCTATTTTGAAGCATTAATGTACAATTTGTGCATGTTTCTAATCACATTAAACGCCCGCGCTCCGCGCGGGCGTAAAATTTTTCATTTGCCCAAATTTTCAGGGGGGCAAAGCCATTATTTCGGGGAGGGCGGCCGCCCGCCCCGCCCGCCCCGTATCTACGCTAGTGTATATATATATATATATATATATATGTGTATATATATATATGTATATATATATTAGGGATCGACCGGAACTCCAAAAAACCGGAACCGGAACCAAAAAGTACCGGAACCGGAATTCCGGTCGATCCCTAAATATATATATATATATATATATATAAGTCAACAAAACGAAACCGAAGTCCAATCTAATGAACAAACGAAAATGTGGAACTTACACATGTTGTGAAATCTTGAGAAATCACATTTGAAGTTATCATCGCAATCATCACATTAATTCAATATATTCCCAACCCAATCAAATCGTTTATAAACACTGATGCTTATATGCCAACCGTAAACTGTATATATATATATATATATATATATATATATATATACAGTGGCGTAGATAGGTCATTGCTTCGGGGGGGCGGATTTTCGGCAAGTCGGGGGGGGGGTCCGGGGCCCGACGCCCCCCCCCGGATATTGAGCAATTTTTTACCTCGACCCACAATCAGCTTTCAATATTTCTATAAGTAAAATTGAGTTTTTCAGATTTTCACCAAAAACGGCTTAATTATTAAAGCTGACATTTTTCTGATGCTGGGTAAAAGTTGCAGAATTTTTCATATTTACACTCCCTGAGGAATAATTTTGAGCACTTTCTTTATTAAGTGCCACATCTGCAAGACAAAAGACAGAAACATTTATTTTAGGAAAATGAAATAATCAATATCAAGTTGTCATAGTAGTTAGCAATATGAGTAAGAACGCACAATCAGGAGTATGGGAGCGCTGCCCCCAGTAGAAAATTTTTAGAAATATTACGTTTTAAACCTATTTTTCCGGTAACTTTCGCACAAAATCGTCATCTACATTTGTCACCTACTCTACGTCATCTGTATTTGGCTCAGAGCGAGCAAATTTTTTGAAAAATTAATGGGTTGAAACCTATATATATCTATTTCAGACTACTGTTTCAGCAAAAACTGGCGTAATATGTTAAGCTCGCGCTGCGCGCGAGCCTAAAAATTTTTTCCACCGGCAAAATTTTCAGGGGGGCAAAGGTGCTTCGGGGGGGGGGGGGGGCCCCCCCGGGCGCCCCCCCCCCTTATCTACGCCACTGTATATATATATATATAATATATATACGGTACATTTCACCGAAAGAATGACCGTTGGCGAAATTGACAAATTGGCGAAATTTCACGAAAAAATGGCGATTTTAGCAAATTTAGGTACATTTGTGGACCCTAAGCTTGAGCATATTTTGCAACTAAATTTAAGCAAGCCCATTAACGAACTCGTTCGCGAAAATTGCCATTGAAAATCGAAAAAATTCGAAAATTGCCTAAAAGTTCAAAAATGTTAGCGAAAAATTCTGCGAGAGTTTATTCTGCGAACGAGTTGGTTAATGTGCTTAGTTGCAAAATATACTCAAGCTTAGGGTCCCCAAATGTACCTAAATTTGCTAAAATCGCCATTTTTTCGTGAAATTTCGCCAACGGTCATTCTTTCGGTGAAATGTACCGTATATATATATATATATATATATGTTACGTACAAAACCCGAAATTATTCATTTCGCGAATTGAATGGCTGTTTTATTCAAAACCCGAAATGCATAGGCATTCTTATTCAAAACGCGAAATGAATAACTGAAGCCATTCAATTCCCGAAATGAATAGCTTTTCCATTCAAAACGCGAAATGAATAGCCAGTGGCTATTCAAAACCCGAATTTGTAAGTCAGATTTTATTACAGACTATATCAAGCTAGTAAATTAGTTAGGAGTGCTTAGACATGTAAGAATTTCTAGCTTCTAAAGTTTGGTTCACAAGTCCTTTAATTCGATTCATTTGTTGGTGCAGCTCAGAGATTTGTGGCATCTACTGTTGCAGAGTTGTCCAGCCTTCCTGCACTTACACCGATTTGTTTGGCATTTCGTAGTGCAGCAGTTACATGCCATCATTCCTTGAGTTTCGCCGGACACACAAAAACGATTACAACCAAACTTCTCAGCGAAACTGACTTGTCAGGGACATCCTCAATTCTGATGAATTTCTCCTTTGTGGGAAGAATCTCATTTCTTGCATACAGCTTGCTAATCCGCGAGTGCTAGTGAGTGCTCTGATTATATATCCTTCATCCACGTTCTTAGCATCGTTTTGATGTCGTAGTTCGCCGTGAACCAAACTTTAGTTTCCATAGTTTCGCGTCAATATGAGCCCAAGAGAAACGTAGCGGCTCATATTAGCCGTTTACATCTTGTCCTCTACTTATTTAGATGTTGGCTCATATTAAACATTTTAAATCTTGTCCTTGACACATTTAAATGTTGACCATTATAGCTCATATTAACTTTTTCATGCGACTGCAAGGAGCATTTTTCCTACTTGTCCTCCGTCTAGTTTTTGGGAACGCTGCCATAACGGTGGCAGCAGCAATCACAAATTCCACCAGTGAATTCCCCATGCCCAATAAGCTTTGCATGCAAAATTTCAGACTTTCAGCTATCTCCAGTAGCTTGAACCATGAACCAGTTGAACCAGATCTGGCCAGCCATGGGTTAGATCAGCGAAGTAACACCACCAGTGAATTCCCCATGCCCAATAACCTTTGTATGAAAGATTTCAGCCTTTCAGCTATCTCCAGTACCTTGAACCAGGAACTGGTTCAACATTGAACCAGTTGAACCAGATCTGGTCAACCATGGGTCGGATCACCAAAGTTACACCACCAGTGAATTCCTCATGCTCAGTGACCTTTGTATGCAAAATTTCAGCCTTCCAACTATCTCCAGTAGCTTGCACCAGGACCTGGTTCAACTTTGAACCAATTGAACCAGATCTGGCCCCCATGGGTCGGATCACCAAAGTAACACCACCAGTGAATTCCCCATGCCCAATAACCTTTGTATGCAAAATTTCAGCCTTCCAACTATCTCCAGTAGCTTGAACCAGGACCTGGTTCAACTTTGAACCAGTTGAACCAGATCTGGCCAGCCATGGGTTAGATCAGCGAAGTAACACCACCAGTGAATTCCCCATGCCCAATAACCTTTGTATGAAAGATTTCAACCTTTCAACTATCTCCAGTAGCTTGAACCAGGAACTGGTTCAACATTGAACCAGTTGAAACAGATCTGGCCAGCCATGGGTCGGATCACCAAAGTTACACCACCAGTGAATTCCCCATGCCCAGTGATCTTTGTATGCAAAATTTCAGCCTTCCAACTATCTCCAGTAGCTTGAACCAGGAACTGGTTCAACTTTGAACCAGTTGAACCAGATCTGGCCACCCCATGGGTCGGATCACCAAAGTAACACCACCAGTGAATTCCCCATGCCCAATAACCTTTGTATGCAAAATTTCAGCCTTCCAACTATCTCCAGTAGCTTGAACCAGGAACTGGTTCAATTTTGAACCAGTTGAACCAGATCTGGCCAGCCATGGGTCGGATCACCAAAGTAACACCACCAGTGAATTCCCCATGCCCAATAACCTTTGTATGAGCAATACGTAACTGAACGTAAAGGGCTGC
>JASAND010020168.1:0-13395 GCA_030248195.1 Trissonchulus latispiculum
CTGTGGCTATTTCAAATTGAAGCTCTATTTTGTATATTCGTTAAAAGCGGCAATCGACAGCTAGTCAATTACCCTTAAGGTTCTGGCATCCTTTCGTGTAATGATTTTTGAAATACTAAATATAATTTTCGCAATTTTGGGTGTTGCAAAGACCTTATAGATCGTTTTAGAGATAATAATCAGTGCACCAGTGCGAGCAAGCAAACATTTTCATATTAATTAAGCAGAGACCATCAATCTGTGAACATTCATATTTCAAACTGTAGAACGGAAACAATTTATGTGCCATGCTATGGAAAATAGGTCGGATCTTTTCAGAAAAATCCCCCGGCCCAGATTCCGCTAAACTTGACCAAATGAGCTGAAATTTGGTAAGGGTATGTGTACGACCACGCTGAATTCAAATATCGCAAAATGTTTTGATTTAGCGAAATTTATTTTTTCGATTCGCAAGACAGGGGGGAACTGAAAAATTGTTTGTCTTCCATTTTGCTGAAAAGTTGTATATAGGGTTGTATATAGGGGTTTTCTGGATCGTAGAGTACGAATCTGAAGTCTGTTGTTTTGATTTCTTGGTTCGGTGTAAGCCAAAGTTGTAAGCTTAAGAAGTCGACCAAGAGTCATTTGTTCGATCTGGCTCAACTGACGTTAATGCTAATGTTAATGAAAATTTGAATATATATATATATATATATATATATATATATATATATATATATATATATATATATATATATATATATATATATATATATATATATATATATATATATATATATGAGGTGACACGAAATTTCGCTACTTCGCATTGAAAGCCATATTTCGCTTCGTATTTTGTCAGTTGATTAGGCTTAGTAAGCACAGTAAAACTTGCAAATATCAGCCCGTTTCGATAAGCGGTTAGGTCAATTTTTGTGATTTTGCTATCTCAGCTGAATGGGAAATTTTATTCTTGACTTCAATTATTCAATTGTACCCGAAGATAGACTTGCAAGAATGCTGAATTATTTCTCAAACTGTTCTTCATCTATGTGTATGCAAAAAGTATTCTTCTTAGCAGTCATGTAATCTTCAATGATTGTAGTTTTCACATAGCTGAGCCCATCCGTCGAGGGTAGCGCGAAGTAAGTTTATTTGAGCTAGAGATCTTATTACTACGAGTCGGAATTAATTTTTTGTTAATATCATTTTTAGGATCGTAATACACATCCTGGGAAAAAATCAGCGAAATCCCAGACCCAGTTCGGAGATATGGCCCTTCAACGTTTGAAAAATTGCCGATTTTGAGCCTAAAGTGCGATTATGTTAACTTCTTTGAGCCACCACAGCCGACTAATGCAGAAGGATATTGAGCTAATATTTTGCACATATAAACTAGGTAACAAACAATATTTTTGATAAATTTCAGCCGAATCTGAGAAATTTTATTATTTTAAACTTTTCGACCGAAAAGTTGCCAAGTGATTCAATTTTGACAGAAAGGTATAAAAAGCTACACACAAAGGTCAACCGTGTAAACGTGTGCCTTGTGAACTTTGAAGCATTGAAATATGGGCCTTAGATTATTGCTAAGTTGTCAAAATGAGGGTCTGCTCAAAGAAGAAACGAGACAGGGTGCCTGTTATAAGTCAAAGGATTATGCAGTCAAAATGGCAGCTGTATGTACAACTGATGACAATATTTGAAAGTATTTGTGAAATTCTTAGTGGCAAACCTTTCATTCATTTTCTTCCACTTTCTTTCTTCAATTTCTTTCTTTCTTTTCCTTAAGCTGAAATAAGGGAAAAGCTGTATTCACTCTCCCTAAAAATGACGACAGGCGACCAAGAAATCGCTGGAGCAAAAAAATCAAGTACCTCTGTAGCATAGACAGAGTTGTGCATTTACAGGAGAGTCTTGTGATTTTCTTTCTAAAAACTCCTAAAATTCCCTGTAAAACCTCTTAAAACGTCAAATAGTGCTATTTGTGCATTTGCTGGAGTGTCTAGTATTTGTGACGTATTTGCGGATGCGAAAATGTATGTTTCATATGTGGTGCTATCTTCATGCATAACTTTCGTGAAAATGTCAAAATCATTCATTTAATAGCCGTAAAGATAACACTACATGTGAATTGTTTTATGTTTGGCTTGTGGGAGATTGAGCATAAAAATCAACTTATATCAGTCCCTATTTCGCAATGCAATTTCTCACTCGTAATCATTAGTCATCCCACCATTTTTCATTGTCAAACTCGGCTCGCCACACTTTGGGGATCCAATATTTTGTCTCTCTGCCTTCCTTTGGGGTTCGCCCGAAACTTCCTAACTCTCTTTCTGACTTCTTAACCTTGTTCTTTCTAACTCAACTGAGACCCCCTACCCTTTCCGTGCTCAATTTCCATTCCCCCGCTTTTCCCCATTTTCCCTCGATTCTCATGTCTTGTCACTCACTCCGCCCTTCTCTTATCGGTACCCAGTAAGTTTATAAATTATTTCGCCGTCCCTTTTGTCCCCATAATTTCTATTTCTATTATTAAGTCAGCAGTTGTCTAATTTCCTTTTCTTTAATTTTCACTCGGGTTTAGCCCGCTTTAATTCCTAGGAAAATACTCCAGGTTAGGCTGGGATATTTTTGAGTGTGTTATCGGTCCAACGGTATCGGTATCGGCTCAGGCCCCAGACGGTCCGGTATCCCCCAAATATTCTTAATCCCTCACACCAGGCGATGCTCGTCCGAGATCTAAAAGAGAACCGACTGGACAAGATCTCCTTAGCAGGCAGGTCCGTGTTACATTGCGCCAGTCCTCTGTAGTGGTGGTAGTGCCGTGGATAAAACCCCGGCTTCTACATTACACCTCTCAACCAGCCAGCACGATAACTTTCAACAACACTAAACGCTGTGCCCAACTTTGAGCTAAAATGTGTACGGAAATGCATACACAATGCCTACAATTTGTGGTTTACCGTTTGTCAAAATAACATAACATTTTAGATACTGTCAAAGAAGAAACTCATGAAGTTAACGAAATAATTCCACACTACGTATAAACGCATAACGTATAATTGATAACTGATTGATTGGTTGATTACACGTAGGCGCACTTGCTTAATAAAGTCTTAATAGTGGAAAATCTATGGAAAACAGCAAAATATTTGTCATTTAGTTATAGTAGTGCCAAGTTGATGTTTAACAATGAAACTGAAACACTTTATGTAAAAGCTTGCCCACATGGGATTAATGTATTATTTCAAGTATTCAAGAGAAAACAAATTTCTGATAAATGTTGTCTCAATTTTTTCAGCTATCTGCATTTTTTCACAGCATTAAGCTGTGTTTTTCCCGCAACTTACTTCTGGTATTTCAGCAATAATCATTTTAACACTGGGATTTATTCATTCTAGACTGTAATACTGGCTTACTTTGCTTAAGCTGACCTTTTACATATCTTCGACATGATACTGTACAATTTTGTTTACGGTTGCTGTAGCTTTCTCTTTGCCAACAACAAGGGATTGCTACAACGATGTTCAGGAATGTAAATCAAGCTGTCCACAAGGCTTGAACTTTTGCGCAAACTCAACTGAAAGGATTTTGCTGCTCCAGCGGCTTTAGAAGAAATATATTTGTTTAATGTTTAATGCTTAATGGTCTGGCAGTGCCAGGAATGGGTACTGTGGTTTGGTAGCGATGCATTGGACTATCAGCAGGCTATAAAAATATTACATTTATGAAACATTTGTTTTTAATTGCAGGAATCAAAGCTTATTGCATTGGCTTGTTGGATTTACTGCTGACGTCCAAATGGAAAGATTTGGCTCCACCGGGATTCGAACCAACGACCTACTAAACTACAGTCGGAGGTTCGGCTTAATGCTGAGGTTCATCTGGTGCAATTAGCAAGGGCATGCCAAGAATAATAAATACCAAGAGTACATAATAACTAAGAGTGTACAAGCTTCACGCTCTTAGTTATTAAGACCGAGACTTGTTCTTGCACGACATCGATTAACCCCCTATACAAATCAGACTCCGGTGACCCCTCCTACAAGTGAGTACCTAGTACACAAGGGACATGCTCACTCGCTTGTATGTTTGAAGCCAAAAACATTCTATCAGCAAGTGGCCGCTTTCGAACTTCCACACGTGAACATACAAGCGAGAGAGAGCATACACAAATGTGTACTAAAGTCTGACCAAAATTTCGTAGGAACCGAACTGTGAGCGCTTGTCCTGAGTTAACCTTTGTAGTTAGTCTACATAAAGTATATATTTTTAGAAATCTCAGGAGGATGAGAATCTGGTAAAACCATCATATCCGGTCTATATCCGGTTACCGGATGCCAAATCGTTAAGAAACGTTTCAGATTCGGAAAGGGAATGCTAATTAATTCATACGCTAGCATATTGGTCCTTGGCCCAAGACATCTCAGAAATCCGGTCACATCCGGTCCATGTCCGGTAACCGGATGTCTAGATCGGAAAAACTGTACAGCAAGATGGGTAGGTCGTACAGTTTCGCTGATTGAAGTTTTGGATTGGCGGGTCGAAATTAAGCTATGTACGAAGATTTGTCAATTTGGACCAAAATTGTGTGATTTATGGTCGTATCCGGTGCGAAGAAACCCTGAAAGTCGGTTTTTCCGGTCTGGTGCTCGGAATCGCGGATGTTAGTTTTTGCACAATGAATACTTGGGGGAACTACTTTTAGTTTGCAGATGTCAAAGTAATCGAATATCGGTCGATTTCCAGGTTCGAACTTTGAAATTTGAGATTTCATGGGCTATTATCTCAGTATCCGGTTCGTCTGGGAGTCAAATTATTTCGTTGAAATAATATTTCGACTATCCCTAACAAACATCAGAACTCAAATTACTTCATATATGCTGTAATTTTTGAACGATAGCGTTTTAAAAGTGGGCTGATGTTGCTTGTTTTGTCTAATTGTTAAACCGGACATGAGATTTGATCAGAGTTGGCAAATGGGACGAATTCTCCGATCTTATCCCATCCCATCCCACCAGAGTTTCAAATTCACCGTCCCATCCCATCCCATTTGTCAGAACTTGCTTTTTCCAATCCCATATAATCCCACTTGCAGTATTTGACCCCTTATAATCGTTGTAGCATTGAAATTTTAATATTGACCATAAGGTCTTAAGGTGGTGGCATCCTTTTATGAGGAGAATTTTGAAACGCAATAAGTTTTTCGCAATTTTGTGATGTTGGAAGAGTTTGACACATCGTTTTAAAGCGGTAAATCCGAAAAAGCAAAATTTGCAAAAAAACCAGCAAAAGTTTTTGATATACTAACTAAATAGAGCATCAAACATTGAGTATGCCTTTCTCAAAGGAATAGAATCGGGCAAAATTTCATTTTATGCCATGATATGAAGGACGTGTGGGTCGAGGGAAATTTTATGGATTTTGCTTACCAGGTTTTAGTGCTCGAAATCCGCCAAATGTGCGATGACACGCTGTTTTGCAACTTCGCAAATTCTGTAGCAAAAAAAATCTCGAAACTGGTGTAAGACACCTGGTAACATTTGTATAGTTTTAAGACTCTAAACAGATACTGTGTCACTGTGGAATTAGAATTTTGAATTAGGTATTCAAAAAAATTTGATAAATTTTTGAAGCTAGTGAACTGCCGAACGTCGCTAAATGCGGTCGCTTTTGGTGACTAAAAATGAGGTTCAACAAGTTTTGTTTACCTGCATATTATAAAACACTAGAGGTCCTAACTAAAAATTCTAAGTCCACAGTGGTACAGTATATGTTATAAAGATTTCAAACGATACCCAATGTTGCTTGGAATCCTTTGCCAGTGTAGAGGTTTTTGGCGCAGAAATTAAGTTTTTCTGTAAAATTGTGAAAATTGCAGATTTTTACAGACAGCCATTTGAACTTGATATGCACGACATATGTAACAGGAAGATTTTGAGCTTCGTCTTGAGAATTTGGTTTGGGCTAAAACTGGCTAAAGGCAAGCTAAAGTTCATTGAATAACGTCAAGGTAATGCTGTTTCGTGTTGAATTCTGTGACGTCAGTCCTCTTAAAATATTATGTATGTGTGGTTAAAATTATTTTTGTTAGAATTATGTTGGAAATGCTAATTTTAAGAGTGAATTTGAATGTGTATAATTTATTCTGCAAGTGTGTTGTGAAAATTGTTTGAAATTGTCATGCGAAATTCATGTGAAAGTTTTATACTTGAGTTTTCTGTGTTTATGTAGAAATCATGCATATGTGTATCAGCCAGCCTAGCCAATAGGTGGCGCTGTTGAGACGTCTGTTTTCGCTCGAAGCCTCTCCCAGCATCTCACTTCTCAAGGGGGTCTCAAAACTATCCAATCAAATTCTTCCACGCTCTTTCAAAACTGGTCTTATCCAGACGTCTCAAAACTCAGTCAGTCTAGTGTCCTGACGTTAACGTGTACGGTCGTGTTTTTCTATCTGTGCTCCCCTTATATTCTTTATATTTACTGTGCCTTATCCTGCCCTTATTAGCTGTGCTCACTTACTGGTTGCTTTATATGTCTAAAGGGTTTACCCCTCTAGACTTCTAGTCGCTCCAGGTTGGCCCTGTAGAGCTAGACTTATCATATTTATTTCATTCTTTGTCTGCTTTTAAATTTATTGCTATTGTCCTCTCTTGATGTCTCCAAAAATTATTCTGAATACTTAGGTTCTCTTATTGATAGGTTGTTTCCTTGTAGTTCTCTCACTGTAGTTCTCGCATTTTATTGAGAAAGTTTTGTAGTTTTATTTTGTGTTTAACTCGTATATTGTCTAGATAATTTGTCTTTCTTACACTGTATTATTTACTCTAAATTTTGTACGCTACTTTCGGGGCTCGCCCCAATATCAAGCATAATTTTCAAGTAAATGTGGTCTCTTTTCGGACCATTCTAGGGTGTCATTTTAGCCTAGGTTTTTGTATTAGAATTGTGTATTCGGTAAGTAGGGTTTTTCTGAGATTAGTTGGGTAGGTAGTTAGCTCTTTTTAAGTATGTACGTTTCAGCAAATTTGGGGTAGGCTCATATCTGAGTCTTTGCTTTCCATCGGTGGTTAAACTCCATTCGGTAGGATTCACTTAGGTTTGTTGGCGAGGTTAGTTAGGTCGACTGGAACTACATCTCCTCCAGGTTCGACGTTACCCTTGTGCACAGTTTCCCACTCGTAAAGTTTGGTTGTTCGTACACTTCCAACTTTACATAACATTGAGAATGGGTTAATGCACACACATATTCAGATATTAGTTAGACAAAAGTTAGTTCAGTCAAACAGATATTAGTTAGACATAAGTTAGTTCAGTCAAATTAGTACATTCAATCACACAGATTCACCGAGTCAAGAGTTTGAGTCACAGGAATTCAACACGAAACAGCATTACCTTGACGTTATTCAACAGAACTTTTAGCTTGCCTTTAGCCAGTTTTAGCCCAAACCAAATTCTCAAGACGAAGCTCAAAATCTTCCTGTTACATATGTCGTGCATATCAAGTTCAAATGGCTGTCTGTAAAAATCTGCAATTTTCACAATTTTACAGAAAAACTTAATTTCTGCGCCAAAAAACCTCTACACTGGCAAAGGATTCCAAGCAACATTGGGTATCGTTTGAAATCTTTATAACATATACTGTACCACTGTGGACTTAGAATTTTTAGTTAGGACCTCTAGTGTTTTATAATATGCAGGTAAACAAAACTTGTTGAACCTCATTTTTAGTCACCAAAAGCGACCGCATTTAGCGACGTTCGGCAGTTCACTAGCTTCAAAAATTAATTAAATTTTTTTGAATACCTAATTCAAAATTCTAATTCCACAGTGACACAGTATCTGTTTAGAGTCTTAAAACTATACAAATGTTACCAGGTGTCTTACACCAGTTTCGAGATTTTTTTTGCCACAGAATTTGCGAAGTTGCAAAACAGCGTGTCATCGCACATTTGGCGGATTTTCTGGAGCACTAAAACCTGGTAAGCAAAATCCATAAAATTTCCCTCGACCCACACGTCCTTCATATCATGGCATAAAATGAAATTTTGCCCGATTCTATTCCTTTGAGAAAGGCATACTCAATGTTTGATGCTCTATTTAGTTAGTATATCAAAAACTTTTGCTGGTTTTTTTGCAAATTTTGCTTTTTCGGATTTACTGCTTTAAAACGATGTGTCAAACTCTTCCAACATCACAAAATTGCGAAAACTTATTGCGTTTCAAAATTCTCCTCATAAAAGGATGCCACCACCTTAAGACCTTATGGTCAATATTAAAATTTCAATGCTACAACGATTGTAAGGTCAAATACTGCAAGTGGGATTATATGGGATTGGAAAAAGCAAGTTCTGACAAATGGGATGGGATGGGACGGTGAATTTGAAACTCTGGTGGGATGGGATGGGATGGGATCGGAGAATTCGTCCCATTTGCCAACTCTGATCAAATCTCATGTCCGGTTTAACAATTAGACAAAACAAGCAAAATCAGCCCACTTTTAAAACGCTATCGTTCAAAAATTACAGCATATATGAAGTAATTTGAGGTTGATGTTTGTTAGGGATAGTCGAAATATTATTTCAATGAAATAATTTGACTCCCAGACGAACCGGATACTGAGATAATAGCCCATGAAATCTCAAATTTCAAAGTTCGGAACCGGAAATCGACCGGATATTCGATTACTTTGACACCGGTAAAATAAAAGTAGTCTCCCAAGTATTCATTGTGCCAAAAACTAACATCCGCGATTCCGAGCACCAGACCGGAAAAACCTATTTTCAGGGTTTCTTCGCACCGGATACGACCATAAATCACACAATTTTGGTCCAAATTGGACAAATCTTCGTACATAGCTTAATTTCGACCCGCTGAATCCAAAACTTCAATCAGCGAAACTGTACGACCTACCCATCTTGCTGTACAGTTTTTCTGATCTAGACATCCGGTTACCGGACATGGACCGGATGTGACCGGATTTCTGAGATGTCTTGGGCCAAGGACCAATATGCTAGCGTATGAATTAATTAGCATTCCCTTTCCGAATCTGAAACGTTTTTATCGATTTGGCATCCGGTAACCGGATATAGACCGGATATGATGGTTTTACCAGATTCTCATCCTCCTGAGATTTCTAAAAATATATACTTTATGTAGACTAACTACAAAGGTTAACTCAGGACAAGCGCTCACAGTTCGGTTCCAAGAATTTTTGGTCAGACTTTAGTACACATTTGTGTATGCTCTCTCTCGCTTGTATGTTCACGTGTGGAAGTTCGAAAGCGGCCACTTGCTGATAGAATGTTTTTGGCTTCAAACATACAAGCGAGTGAGCATACACAATGTGTACTAGGTACTCACTTGTAGGAGGGGTCACCGGAGTCTGATTTGTATAGGGGGTTAGCCGATGTCGTGCAGATCATGTCCCTGGCCTTAATAACTAAGAGCGTGAAGCTTGTACACTCTTAGTTATTATGTACTCTTGGTATTTATTATTCTTGGCATGCCCTTGCTAATTGCACCAGATGAACCTCAGCACTAAGCCGAACCTCCGACTGTAGTTTAGTAGGTCGTTGGTTCGAATCCCGGTGGAGCCAAATCTTTCCATTTGGACGTCAGCAGTAAATCCAACAAGCCAATGCAATAAGCTTTGATTCCTGCAATTAAAAACAAATGTTTCATAAATGTAATATTTTCATAGCCTGCTGATAGTCCAATGCATCTACCAAACCACAGTACCCATTCCTTGCACTGCCAGACCATTAAGCATTAAACATTAAACAAATATATTTCTTCTAAAGCCGCTGGAGCAGCAAAATCCTTCAGTTGAGTTTGCGCAAAAGTTCAAGCCTTGTGGACAGCTTGATTTACATTCCTGAACATCGTTGTAGCAATCCCTTGTTGTTGGCAAAGAGAAAGCTACAGCAACCGTAAACAGTAACAGCAGTATCATGTTTGAAGATATTATGTAAAAGGTCAGCTTAAGCAAAGTAAGCCAGTATTACAGTCTAGAATGAATAAATCCCAGTGTTAAAATGATTATTGCTGGAAATACCAGAAGTAAGTTGCGGGAAAAACACAGCTTAATGCTGTGAAAAAATGCAGATAGCTGAAAAAATTGAGACAACATTTATCAGAAATTTGTTTTCTCTTGAATACTTGAAATAATACATTAATCCCATGTGGGCAAGCTTTTACATAAAGTGGTGTTTCCTAGTTTCCATTGTTAAACATCAACTTGGCACTACTATAACTAAATGACAAATATTTTGCTGTTTTCCATAGATTTTCCACTATTAAGACTTTATTAAGCAAGTGCGCCTACGTGTAATCAACCAATCAATCAGTTATCAATTATACGTTATGCGTTTATACGTAGTGTGGAATTATTTCGTTAACTTCATGAGTTTCTTCTTTGACAGTATCTAAAATGTTATGTTATTTTGACAAACGGTAAACCACAAATTGTAGGCATTGTGTATGCATTTCCGTACACATTTTAGCTCAAAGTTGGGCACAGCGTTTAGTGTTGTTGAAAGTTATCGTGCTGGCTGGTTGAGAGGTGTAATGTAGAAGCCGGGGTTTTATCCACGGCACTACCACCACTACAGAGGACTGGCGCAATGTAACACGGACCTGCCTGCTAAGGAGATCTTGTCCAGTCGGTTCTCTTTTAGATCTCGGACGAGCATCGCCTGGTGTGAGGAGTTAAGAATATTTGGGGATACCGGACCGTCTGGGGCCTGGAGCCGATACCGATACCGTTGGACCGATAACACACTCAAAAATATCCCAGCCTAACCTGGGGTATTTTCCTAGGAGCATTAAAGCGGGCTAAACCCGAGTGAAAATTAAAGAAAAGGAAATTAGACAACTGCTGACTTAATAATAGAAATAGAAATTATGGGGACAAAAGGGACGGCGAAATAATTTATAAACTTACTGGGTACCGATAAGAGAAGGGCGGAGTGAGTGACAAGACATGAGAATCGAGGGAAAATGGGGAAAAGCGGGGGAATGGAAAGTGAGCACGGAAAGGGTAGAGAGGGGGTCTCAGTTGAGTTAGAAAGAACAAGGTTAAGAAGTCAGAAAGAGAGTTAGGAAGTTTCGGGCGAACCCCAAAGGAAGGCAGAGAGACAAAATATTGGATCCCCAAAGTGTGGCGAGCCGAGTTTGACAATGAAAAATGGTGGGATGACTAATGATTACGAGTGAGAAATTGCATTGCGAAATAGGGACTGATATAAGTTGATTTTTATGCTCAATCTCCCACAAGCCAAACATAAAACAATTCACATGTAGTGTTATCTTTACGGCTATTAAATGAATGATTTTGACATTTTCACGAAGAGTTATGCATGAAGATAGCACCACATATGAAACATACATTTTCGCATCCGCAAATACGTCACAAATACTAGACACTCCAGCAAATGCACAAATAGCACTATTTGACGTTTTAAGAGGTTTTACAGGGAATTTTAGGAGTTTTTAGAAAGAAAATCACAAGACTCTCCTGTAAATGCACAACTCTGTCTATGCTACAGAGGTACTTGATTTTTTTGCTCCAGCGATTTCTTGGTCGCCTGTCGTCATTTTTAGGGAGAGTGAATACAGCTTTTCCCTTATTTCAGCTTAAGGAAAAGAAAGAAAGAAATTGAAGAAAGAAAGTGGAAGAAAATGAATGAAAGGTTTGCCACTAAGAATTTCACAAATACTTTCAAATATTGTCATCAGTTGTACATACAGCTGCCATTTTGACTGCATAATCCTTTGACTTATAACAGGCACCCTGTCTCGTTTCTTCTTTGAGCAGACCCTCATTTTGACAACTTAGCAATAATCTAAGGCCCATATTTCAATGCTTCAAAGTTCACAAGGCACACGTTTACACGGTTGACCTTTGTGTGTAGCTTTTTATACCTTTCTGTCAAAATTGAATCACTTGGCAACTTTTCGGTCGAAAAGTTTAAAATAATAAAATTTCTCAGATTCGGCTGAAATTTATCAAAAATATTGTTTGTTACCTAGTTTATATGTGCAAAATATTAGCTCAATATCCTTCTGCATTAGTCGGCTGTGGTGGCTCAAAGAAGTTAACATATAATCGCACTTTAGGCTCAAAATCGGCAATTTTTCAAACGTTGAAGGGCCATATCTCCCGAACTGGGTCTGGGATTTCGCTGATTTTTTCCCAGGATGTGTATTACGATCCTAAAAATGGATATTAACAAAAAATTTAATTCCGACTCGTAGTAATAAGATCTCTAGCTCAAATAAACTTACTTCGCGCTACCCTCGACGGATGGGCTCAGCTATGTGAAAACTACAATCATTGAAGATTACATGACTGCCAAGAAGAATACTTTTTGCATACACATAGATGAAGAACAGTTTGAGAAATAATTCAGCATTCTTGCAAGTTCATCTTCGGGTACAGTTCGAATAATTGAAGTCAAGAATAAAATTTCCCATTCAGCTGAGATAGCAAAATCACAAAAAATTGACCTAACCGCTTATCGAAACGGGCTGATATTTGCAAAGTTTTACTGTGCTTACTAAGCCCAATCAACTGACAAAATACGAAGCGAAATATGGCTTTCAATGCGAAGTAGCGAAATTTGGTGTCACCTCATATATATATATATATATATATATATATATATATATATATATATATATATATATATATATATATATATATATATATATATATATATATATATATATATATATATATATTCAAATTTTCATTAACATTAGCATTAACGTCAGTTGAGCCAGATCGAACAAATGACTCTTGGTCGACTTCTTAAGCTTACAACTTTGGCTTACACCGAAACTATGAAATCAAAACAACAGACTTCAGATTCGTACTCTACGATCCAGAAAACCCCTATATACAACCCTATATACAACTTTTCAGCAAAATGGAAGACAAACAATTTTTCAGTTCCCCCCTGTCTTGCGAATCGAAAAAATAAATTTCGCTAAATCAAAACATTTTGCGATATTTGAATTCAGCGTGGTCGTACACATACCCTTACCAAATTTCAGCTCATTTGGTCAAGTTTAGCGGAATCTGGGCCGGGGGATTTTTCTGAAAAGATCCGACCTATTTTCCATAGCATGGCACATAAATTGTTTCCGTTCTACAGTTTGAAATATGAATGTTCACAGATTGATGGTCTCTGCTTAATTAATATGAAAATGTTTGCTTGCTCGCACTGGTGCACTGATTATTATCTCTAAAACGATCTATAAGGTCTTTGCAACACCCAAAATTGCGAAAATTATATTTAGTATTTCAAAAATCATTACACGAAAGGATGCCAGAACCTTAAGGGTAATTGACTAGCTGTCGATTGCCGCTTTTAACGAATATACAAAATAGAGCTTCAATTTGAAATA
>JASAND010020169.1:0-58320 GCA_030248195.1 Trissonchulus latispiculum
TATACTTCACGTTCAGTTACGTATTGCTCTACAACCATCAAAATTTGCGTTGCGTAACAAAACAATACATGTGCTGAACAGAATAAAATCGTTACAATTTGCTATTTCAAGCACTCTAGAAACTGCAAAAGCTCAGACGTTACTACAGATCAGTGTTTTTTTTGCTCAAAAACGCGTGTAATTACACACTTTTTTCTGGAAAATAGCAAAAAAATTTTGGCGACTTTGTAACATTACACAAAAATTTTGGACGAATTTAGCCTAATAGTCGGAACTTTTTCGAATGAGCATTGATTTGTTCACACATATTTACCGTTTCTGGGGGGCGTCGCCCCCCAGACCCCCCTTCTATACATTGTCACACATTTAATTTTGGTGTTACCCAAGGATTTGCTTTATCTGGGCTTACCAATTATTAGTTAGTAAAGACAAATTTGTTCATTCATTTATTCACTATATTATATACACTTAGTTCAGATAAATTTCAGAACAGGTTTGTGCCATACGAAAAAACTTTGATTTACGTTGGACAAATCTGCCCAACGTAAATCCTGTTGCTGCTTTTTTAATTCTCTAGCTATGTACATACCTATGAATGCAGGTCAAGCATTGTATATAAATTATTTATATATATATATATAGTTTTGTCAAGCTGATTTAGTAAAGCTTCACGAACTTTTGCAGTACATTATTTGAGATTTCAATTTTCACTTATAAAGAACCTATATACTTTTCTTAAAAATTAGAAATTATTTGTTACAACAGAAGTCTTCATGCAGTAAGAAAAACGCGAGTACGTAAATTAGGAATTTTTATGTAGTTACACACTTTTTTCTGAAAAATAGCAAAAATTTTTGGAGAGGTGTGTAACGTTACACGTAAGCCGTCGGCGAAAAAAAACACTGCTACAGATTAAATGTACACTTTTCCAGCCAAATAGACCAAAATATATACAATACGTAAAGCCAACTCAAGTTATTATCAAATATATATATACGTCCAATATATAAAACCAGCTTTGAAATAAAAATCCATACGATCACATCCCGCCGAAGCCGGACATTTTTGAAAAAACATGGGCAAAAATGTAATTTTTGCTTAAAATTTTTGAAATTTCCTAGACTTTTTGAAGTCAGCCAGAAAAAAGGAAATAAAAGGAATTTTAGGCGAAAAAAAAGGAAATAAAAGGAAGGTCTCGAAAAAAAAGAAATAAAAGGAAAAAAGGAACCGCAACAGGCCTGTAACAGTTTCCCTGGAACTTTGGGTCTGGGGGGGAGGTATAGTCAAGCGGGAAAAAACCCACTCGCGAATGCGGGAAAAAACCCACCCCCAGTGTGGGCTTACCGGTATGAGCTATCTAGGATTTTAATAGCCTATCTTGAAGAGCATCCAAAATAACCCTGGAGGGTGTATTATGGTAGCTCCCTATGCTTCCCTGCAAATTTTTTGGGACTTTGAAATTTTTGGAAATTTTGGTCCGACCAAGTGCCGAAATTTGGCAAACTTTGCCGGGCCAGCCTGAACTACTGGAAAGACATAGACCAAAGCGGATTATATGTACCTGTAGGGCATCTGTTGCTCTTCATGATGATATATGCCACACTGCTCTGACCCCTCCGGTGCGACCTGGGGGTGACCTGGAGTTGACGGGGAAAAACCCACGGCGGGAAAAACCCACTTTTCAAAATTAAATTATTTTCTAACCATTGACCGCAAAGGTCAAACCAATACATACTTTTGTTTAATAGAGCTTACAGATTAAATTGGTATAGGTTTTGCCTGGGTTCGTACAGTTATGGATGGTCCAGGGGGCTAGGTTTTTTTGGTCAAAAATAGCGTCGTTTGCAGAAATGAACAATAGTTTTGACGACGCCAAAATAAAAATGACGAAAGAATGACCAAGCCAAAATGTGGAAGTAACACTCAAATTTAAAAAGAATGCAAAGTTTCTATTACGTTTTAACAGCGATTTTTCAAAAATTTTTCAGATTTTGGGGGCTGCAGCCCCCAAACCCCCGCTCTATATTGTCTTTGTGATTTATGTTAAGCTTCGACGATGTTTGAATAGTCAATCCGTATGTATTGTATATATACAAATCCATAGACGAGACTTTATACTAAATCCTTCAATTGCATTTTTTGATGCAAGTTTCTCATACCATTTTCGTTGAATATTTTCTTTGAAAACATTCTCTTCGGATTATGTCGGCTATAATGGAATGAGAGCTGTACGTACCAGCATGTTTAAGAACGTTTATATATTGCACATAAAAATGCTAAAAACTACTTGGGACGGATCTGGAGCCCCCGTCGGCGCGATTTCAAGGTAAGAAAAAGTAATTAGGAAGAACAGAAAAAAGGCATGTCATCAAAACTTCGCGCGCGCGTATACGTATATTTGCAACGTTTTTACCAGATTTTTGGATAGAAAAAGCTTAAAATGCCGTGCGATTTCAGCAAAAAACCTTATTTTTCCATCAAAAAGTGTAAATTTTTCAAAATTGTCTTGTTTCTGCAAAATGAAAAGAATTAAAGATTTGAAGGACGATTTTATCTAAAAAGCTAAAAATTGCTTCAACTTCTAGGGGGCTCCGCCCCCAGACCCCCCGAATTGTTACGGTTTATTCTCGTCACTGTCAAAAATCAAAGTTATCATACATACACAGACATCAGATACTTGCATAGGATATGTATACGTAATACAATGTAAGTTAGAATTACACTCGCGGGACAATGTGAAATATGAAGCAACACACGTCAACACGGTAAAAATTCAACCAAAATTACGAATATAGCCTAGAATTAAAACAAAACTGTATTTCTGCCAAAAAATCATTTTTGACGTTTGACAAATAAAAATGACGTTCAGAAAATAAAAATGACGAAAATTTGATGAAATCCGATTTTGAAAAAAAAACGCTGCCAGGGGGTCTAAATCGGACACGGTGCCATTTCAAGCCAAAATTTAAATTTTGACCAAAAATGCTTATTTTTGCATTAAAATGGGTCTAGTTTGGCTCTAAATACAAGAAAAACACGTTTTCTACACGATAGGATGCTTAAACTGCCGAAAATAAACAATTTTTAAAAATTTCCAAAATTGCCTACATATATATATATGTTTATATATGTGTTAAAAATACAACATTTTCAAATGACCATATGACCTCAATTTTAGTACAAACGGCTGTTGTACATTTTACGGGGACAGAAACCCCTGCAGTGCGTTAATTGCCTTTTTTCCACTTAAGGGGGGGGGTATACCAAATACACTAATGACAAAAATTTTTCTGATTGCGCTCAAACTTTGTCACGTATTAGTACTTGGGTTCCTTCAAAATAATTAAAAGTTTCAATGCTTTTCGTTTTTCACGGCGTCCACAGCACCCTCGCAAAGTTGCTGACCTACCGCATTTTCGTGCATGGGGGTGGTTGAAGTTTTTTTGATTTTTCTCCGGACTGCTACGTGCCAATGTTTTAAAATTTCTTGTAAACATAAAGGAACCTTAGGACTATTGTTAGGTATGCGCAACTGCAGAATTGAATGAGTACACCAAGTGCAGCACGACTTTTACCATGCGTCCCACCCCGAAATTATGGCAATTGACATCTTTCGTTTGAGACCTAATCCGCTGTAGGCATCCGATTGGGCTCAAATTTTACACACAGATGTCTCTTAAGACTATAAATATGTGTGGAAAATTTGAAGCGTTTTGACTGATTCAGTAAAAAGTTATACAACATTTTGTTCAATTTTTGCTGTCAGAGGTGCAAAATTGGCTTCCCGCCAAAAATGCCAAATTTTCAAAATCGTGGAATTACTACAAAAAAGCACTCATTCGATAGATCTCATCATTCTAAACAACTTTTCTAATTGCACCAAGTCACGATATTGCTTCTACGATGAGATAAATTCCATCAAAGTTCTGCTACGTGCCGATTTTGAGCATTTTTCACTGTTAGCCACATAATTAAGCAGTCATTAAAAAACCATTTCACAACTTGAACCAGCCAAACCTGGCACATATTTGACCTTATATCCTGGCTATATTCTGTAAAAATTTCAGAAGATTTGGAGCACTTTGGTGGATTAGGCTCGAAACGGCGACAGGTCACCTAGTGAAAATTTTACAATTTTTAAAGTTTGCGGCTACAGTACTCCTGAACGAGAAGCTTCTGTGAGCTGCCATTTGGCATGTATATAACCCGTGTCCATGGAAATATGTGTGCAAAGTTTTAGGTCTGTAGCTTTACCCAAAAAAAATTCAGAGCTTCCGAAAGACCAATCTAAATTTTGAAAAAATGAACAAAAATTTTCAGTTTGGGACCCCATGCAGCTCGGATGTCATGGGATATATCAATGCCTCATATTAACTTTTTAACTATGATATGTTACCTACTTGCATGCAAAAAACTAGCGCTCTCCGAAGAAGTTGTGCAAACCCCTGGGTATACCCCCCCTTAAGGGGGGGGTCCATTTTTGGCCGATTTTTCGACCATCTCCGATTTTGCCCATTTTCACATATTTTGTTCTCCGATTGGTATATTTTAACGAGTTTTTGAAATTAAAGTCGGATCTTTTACGGTTAATGAGTAATTTCACTTCAAAGTTGAGATCTCATGTGTTAAACATAGGAAACTGGAAAAGTTTCAATTTTTTGATTAGTGTCAAAAAATCTCGAAACTGGGCAAAGATTATCAGCATAATTTGGTATCATTAGAAACGTCTATTTGTATACTTTAATTTGTTGGAATTAGATTTTTGAGTTAGGCCTTTAAAATTTTTAAAATATTTTTGAAGCTTGCTGACTGCGAAAATTGACGTTTTTCGTTAGTGGAAACTGGGAGGTTGTAACTTTGAGCAAGCATTACAAAAGTTCAAAGGCCTAAATCAAAAATCTAATTACAACAAATCAAAGTATATAAATAGACGTTTCTAACGATACCAAATGATGCCCATAACCTTTGCCCAGTTTCGAGATTTTTTGACACTAAAAATTTGGTTTTTTACCAAAATTGTGAGTTTTTGCCTATTATATACGTGAGACCATTGCAATCAGCAGCTACCAAATGCCAAAATATCTCGTTTCACGTTATTTCTGGTGGCTGCAGTTCAGTGTTGACTACAATTATTCCTGTTAAGTAGCCCAACGTGGTCGCTGCATCCCAATCTGTCGGACTGGCACCCATATAGCAAAAATATCGATTTTTTCAAATTTCTCAAAACATGACAAATTTGACATCAATCGAAAGCTCTTAATGCGAGGAACATTTTTTCTTCTTCTTGGGCTATGGTCCGCAAATGCACCAAATTGAAGTTAATGGCTGTTAAAGGGTTTTGTGATTTAACCTTAACATTGGCTTTGCTGCTCCCTAAAAGTCGTTAAAAAGGCATGAAATCACGTTTAGCCTGCCAACACCGGGGTAAAATTAGTTCTTTAGATCAATTTTCAAATGTACAGCCCATTGAAGTTTCAAAATCGAAGACTGTTTAAGGAAAATTGCTTTAATCTCAAGCAGTACCCTCGTTTCGCCCATTATTACAATTGCAAGCAGTTGATAGCTCGTAACTCGCGGAGACATGGATGAAACAACTCAATATTTAAACTTGGTACGCACAACATGTGTGGCTACATTATGTGTAAAAATGAGCGAAATCCGTGACTACAAATTTTTTCATGGTGGACCCCCCCTTAAGTCAAACCTCAGAGACAATACACAATAGAGAACTGAGAAGGGTAGGTCAAAGGCAATGACCTTAACGACTGTACCCGAAAAATGAATAGGTAAGTAAAATCCAGGCGCGTAGCCAGGGGGGGGGGGGAATGGGGGGAATCCCCCCCCGAAATTGTGTTGCCCACCAGGAATGTTTTCCTGCCATGTGTAAAAAGCCCATTTTTCAAAAAAATTTCAAAAAAGTATTTATATACTTACATTTACCATGATAATATGGGTTTGAAACGCCAAAAATGAGTGCTAAATACCCTATTGGATGTGGTTCGCCCAGTTTATGCATCATTTGCGTGCATGAAAACGTATTGAGCCTCTTCGCTTCTTTAATTCAAAGAATGCTTTGAAAAAATTCCTCAGCCGTTACAAATGTGAAAAAATTTTCAACTTCTGGGGGCTCCGCCCCCCAGACCCCCCGCCAACTTTTGGCATTCCCCCCCCGAAAATTTTGTCTGGCTACGCTAGTGGTAAAATCTGTCCCCGCATACTAAATGAAGTTTAGGAAAATTTAACTTTCGTAAGTTAGGTTAATAGTTTTAAACACTTAAATTTCAATTTATTGACAAATTTCCATATATATTTCAAATGATTTTTAGAGTTTTATATTTTAATTAACTTTTAATTTGATGTATATAATAGAAAAACTAATTTTAAAATGGCATTACTATTTAATAATTATTTAATCTTAACTACATAATATATAAGGTTTATAATGTAGAATGGAGAGAAACAGTCACTTTTCCAGTTATATGGAAATTTTTTATGGTGTATAAAGTTTTGATTTTACTTATACAGACAGTTTTAGTGCGTGTTCCTTGGAAAACAGGATTTGTGTAAGTTAAGCATGTCGTTCGTTTTCTCAATGTAATTATTAAAATGTCATTTTCATAAAGTTTATTTAGTGTGCGCTCACACATTAGTGGGGACAGATTTCACTTTTCTATTCATTTTACGGGGACAGTAGTTGAGGTCATTGTCTTTGATCTTACCCTTCTCAGCTCTCTATTGTCTCTGAGTTTTGACTTAAGTGGAAAAAGGGCAATTAACGCACTGCAGGGGTTTCTGTCCCCGTAAAATGTATATACAACAGCCCAAAAACTAATATATTTTGATGCAGTTGTATAGCCATGGGGGGAAAAATCCACATTTTCGGATTTTGGCTGGAACTTTTTTATTATAAGGGTTATATGAGAACTTTATATACCATCGTACTTGGCGTACTTAGGACTTTCTTTTAAGCCTATTTGCACTTCTCTAAGTTGTACCGTTAGAGCGGTATATAGTCAGACCCGGGAAAAAAACACCCCCAAATAAGGGTAAAAAAAACGGGGCCGCCCTGGAAGCCTGGTAGACCCGGCGAGTCCCACTAATGTGTGAGCGCCACCCTAGATGACCTCAAACTACAAGTATGAGACCCCTGGACCAAATAGAAAGTTTTCAGTGTAATTTCAAAGTTGACCTCCCAAAAACCACCGCCTAAAGCTAAGGGTCATATCGGAATTTCTAAACTTCTCTTGCTAGCGTGGAGAGACTCCGGGCTCCAATACTGTGCATGTGGGTTTGTATTGGCCCCAAGTATTAACACACAAGGCACCATATCGCCTACTGCATTGGGGCTCCACCAGCTGACCATTTTTTTACCCCCAAAATTTCGCCACTTTTCGGGTAAAAAAATGGTCAGAACCCAGCAAAAAAATTTCTTCTGAAGCAGTATGAAGGTTTTAATGCGTTTAGAACGCTTAAAAAGCATCGATTAAGCCTAAAAACTTTTTAAATTAGTCAAAACCGACCATTTTTGAATATTTTTCAAAAATGGCTATTTTGCTTATGAAACCTGATTGGTTGATGCTGCACAATTTTTGAACTTTTCAAATCGATAAAAATTGTTACCAATTCATTATAACTTTGGGTTTTTTGGCCAAATATACTAAATTTGATGCGCTCTTTCATTTGGAAGCATCAAATCTACTCTAGCGCCAATATTTTGGGGTGATTTTTTTACCACAAACCAATTTTTTTACCATTTTGTCGGGTAAAAAATCACCGATTTTTTTTATTAATCTGAGAATCTGTGGTGCTAGGAAAGATTTTAATACCTGAATCGATAGAGGGCAGTGCCAGGCACTTACATGCAAAACCGCTTCCAGATTGGCCAGCATTTGCGAAAGTTAGAGGCTTAAGTCGAAAACCCTTTTTTATCCCGGGTCTGACTATAATGCAAAAAGTAGCGGGGGAAAAACCCAATGGGGGAAAAACCCAAATGGGGGGAAAATAAACCCACCCCTCACAGGTCTTAAATATTGTTCTATCGCAATTCTGACACTTCCAGTGTAAAATTCAAACCTTTTTTAGTTAGTATGAACCAAAAAACCCGATCTAAGTAGCTTTTTTGAGATCTCATGTGCCGTTGAAAATGCTGCATCAACTGGCCAGGTTTCATAAAGTTTAACACATAAGGGCAATTTTTGAAAAATGCTAAAAATGATGTAATTTGATAAAACTTATTATTCTATCGTGTAGAGTATGGTTTTTTACGTAGAATTGGCTGTTAAAATCCAAAATTGTACCTGTATTGGGTCCTCCAGCTGCGAAATGGCACTTTTAAGGGTTTTAGCCCCTAGCTAGCCAGGTAAGCAAAATTGTCCGAATCTGACCGCATAGGATGACGCAGCGTGCTCGATAGTACCGTGCTATAGTCTCTAATTGTTTCTGTGTTGAGTTGTTAAAAAATTTTTCAAAAAAATTTGGGTGGGTTTTTCCCCCCAAAGTGGGTTTTTCCCCGCCACGTTTGGCAATGTGCCAGACTAACGGTACAGCGGATCGGTCTAATTTTGGCTGTGTGCAAAGAGGAAGAGTTACCATCATTGCAGATATTTGCAAAACTTTTCTAGCCCAACCCAGTCAAAAGTTACATCGGTCCAAACTTTTGGTAAATTTTTGGATGGTTGAACCAAAAAGTAGTTGTCATTTTCAAAATGTCATAAAATATGCAGGAGTGAACCAAATGACTTGATCTTTGCATACATAGGTTAGAAAGAGTCGCGCTTCCTGCTGCTATGTTTTGGAGCTCATATCTCCAACCCATGACCCCGGAGGCGGGTGGGTTCCCACCCCCCCAAAAAAGGGGGTGGGTTTTTTTCACCCCATGGCTATACTAAAAACAACCCGCTCTTTCATTTGGAATGGTTAGAAATGCTCCTTGGCAACTTGCCAAAAATTTTTTGGGGTGGGTTTTTTCCCGCATATATATATGGGTTTTTTCCCCGCATATGGGTTTTTCCCCGCAGTGGGTTTTTTCCCGCCAGTTTGGGACAATTTTTCTCGCTAACGGCACACCCTAGAGAGGTGTTCTATAGCTCATATGAAAGCTTACGACTAGGCCTAGCTACCTGTATAATCAGCATTTCGATATGTCAAACCATTAAAAAGTTCTGGCCAAAAATCTGAAAAGTGGGTTTTTCCCGCTTGACTATAAATCTTGGCCGACCTCTGAAATGTGATGGGGGTACCCCCCCCCAGAATTCGGACCTCAGAAATTTCGAAAAATGGCCAAAAAATGCAAAATTTTCTGTAATCAAACTAAGGCTTGTTTTTAACGTTTTAGGCGTTTGTGCACCGTTTTAAAGCGATTTTAGGTCAAAATTTTAGAAAAAACTCACAATTTTTCGGCCAAATGTAGCTAACTTTTTGGGTCCAAAAATCGCTGGGGGGTTCGGGGGGGGGTAGCCAAAAGTTGGGGGAGGGTTGGGTAAGTCAAAAAATTTGGGGGGGGGGGGGGGAAGTTGATCGAAAAATTTGGAGGGAAACCCCCCCCAAAGGAAACTATGGTTAACCAAGGTAAGGTCCAGCGGGTTCCGCAATTCTTGAGTATCTCCATACTAAGCATAGTTTTCTGTGGCGGAGAACGGAGAGGAGGTATACATCAGATTTTTACCGTATGAAAATTTGATCCGAATTTACCGCCCGCCAGAATTTTGAAATGTATTAGGGGGCCAGTATAAAAAGCGGATGTGGATGCGTAAATGGACTCGGGGTATAAAAAGCGGACGTCACCTTTTGATATAATCCGCGTACGCGGACGAAATTTGCGGACGCGAGGTATAAGACGCGGACTCAAACACCCAAACTCAAACCCATACACTCAAACACCTGGGACCATAGGTGTACCAGGCTACAGTTTACCCCCTGTGAGACCCCCCCCACGGAGAGGCCAGACCTCCCTCCCCCCCTACTCGACCTCGCCTACTCTCCCCCCAAGCCGAGCTCAAACCCCCCTCCCCCCTAAAACTGGGTCCAAACCAAGTAAAAAATGCAAATTTTTTGAAAATTTTTTGCAATTTCTGAAAATTTTTGAAAAAAATTCGAAAAAATGGCTATAAATCACCTGTAAATAGCTAAAGATGGTTTTATATATATATAGCAATTAAAAGGTGATACACGCAATTATATAGCCATATCATATGGGGGGAAAACCCACATTTTCGGATCTTAGTTAGCCACCACAAGTTAGCTACATTTGGCCGAAAAATGGTGAGTTTTTGAAAAATTAAAATTTTTCTAAAATTTTGACCTAAAATCGCTTTAAAACGGTGCAAAAACGCCTAAAACGTTAAAAACAAGCCTTAGTTTGATTACAGAAAATTTTGCATTTTTTGGCCATTTTTCCAAATTTCTGAGGTCCGAATTCTAGGGGGGGGACTCCCATCACATTTCAGAGGTCGGCCAAGATTTATAGTCAAGCGGGAAAAAACCCACTTTTCAGATTTTTGGCCATTACTTTTTAATGGTTTGACATATCGAAATGCTGATTATACAGGTAGCTAGGCCTAGTCGTAAGCTTTCTTATGAGCTATAGAACACCTCTCTAGGGTGTGCCGTTAGCGAGAAAAATTGTCCCAAATTGGCGGGAAAAAACCCACTGCGGGGAAAAACCCATATGCGGGGAAAAACCCATATGCGGGAAAAAACCCACCCCAGAAAACTTCTGAAAATTTTTCAAAAAAATTAGAGAAATATGCTATAAATCACCTATATATAAACAGCTAAAGATGATTATTTATAGCAATTAAAAGGTAATATACGCATTTATAAACCACAATCTGGGCTAATTTAGGCATATTTTAGTACAAATTTGTCAATTTTGAAGCCCTATTTTCGCATACAAAAACTGTTAACAGACGCTTTTCAGTACGTTTAATGTACTGTAAATCGAAAAAGCAGCATTTTTAGCTAAAAACTTGGGTACAGTTTAGGGGGGTCCTCCCCCAAAATTTCGATTTGGGTGGGGTCCCCCGAGCCAAATTTGGACCTTCTACTCCCCCCCCCAACCCAAACAGGTGGTACACCTATGCCTTGGACCCCCCCCCCCAAACATTTTTCTATTTTTATGCAAAAAATTGCATTTTCACTTGTTTCCAATGCCAATGAACATTCAACTATGGAGCAATTTTGACATTAGACATTGTTTTTAAACTCGAAAACTTCATTCATTGCCAACATGTGTCCATCCATATATTAGTCAGAAAGCTCATAATATATATATACATACAGTTAAAAACGTGTATTTCTCGCAGTGGCGCCGTCGGCGCGAATACCCCGCCCCGGTTGGGGGGACGTCCCCGTCCCCCCCAAAAAATTTCTGGGGGGGTGAGAGATGGCTAGGGGCTACACATCTATGGGGGGCGAGGCCCCCTCCCCACTTTCTAAACCCTGAAAAATTCGAAATTTTTGCAAAAAATCCAAGTTTTTTGAATAAACGAGCAAAAATGAAGAAATATTGTTGATTTTTAGATGGAAATATCGTTTTTTAGCAAATTTTCGAATTTTTTCTAAATTTTTGACGAAAAATTTTTCACCCCCCCCCCAAATTCGATACTTCCGGACCCCACCAAACCTCAAACGGCTGGCCCCAGCCACCCTAATTTCGGCTAACCCCTCCCCCAACTTTTTCTCAAGGTACACCTATGTTCATTGTTGCGAGAAATGCACGTCGTTTTCATAGTTTCACCAGGGCCGGGGTGGGGGGCACTCCCCCCAAAATTTTCGACCAACTTTACCCCCCCCCAGATTTTTGGACTATCCCTCCCCTCCCCCAGCACTTTTTGGGGTCAAAAAGTTAAAAAAACGCGTTAAAATAAATTTTGCGATTTTAGGCCATTTTTTGAATTTTCTGAGGTCCGAATTTTGGGGGGGTTCGGGATACTCCGACTCCCC
The DNA here is from genome assembly GCA_030248195.1 of Trissonchulus latispiculum. Taxonomy (NCBI): domain Eukaryota; kingdom Metazoa; phylum Nematoda; class Enoplea; order Enoplida; family Ironidae; genus Trissonchulus; species Trissonchulus latispiculum. The sequence continues at coordinate 11,944 of JASAND010020169.1, forward strand.
ATCACATTTCGGGGGTCGACCACCAAATTTCTGAAGTTCACCCCCTCCCAACCAAAAGTTCCGGTGAAACAATGGTCGTTTTCAACAATTTTATGGACATTCTGATTCAATTTTGACCGTGCCGTGATGGCCGAGTGGTTAAGGCGTTCGAGTTTGGATCCGATAGTCCGAGGTTCGAATCCCCGCTGCCACAAGGCTTTCACAAATCCCCTTGAGCAAGGGACTAAGCACATATCGGTTCTCCGTGGGCTCTAGCCAACCCAGCTATCCATCCTTAATTGGTCGGTAAATGGGTACCACGCATGTAGGAAGGTAACAGGAGACTGTGTAGGGCATCTGCCTTGAGGAGCTGGCCCCTCCTCCACGGTTGCAGTCATCATTCGAGGTGGCACTCCTGGCTCAAGGACAATGAAACCGGGGATGAGCACCGGCCCCCCATACCCTGTAAGGGTGGGAGACTTCTCCAGGGGTAACCTTTTTTTTACCTTTTAATTTTGACCGAGTTCGAAACATGTTGGCAATCAAATTTTCGAGTTCAAAACCAATGTTAAAATTTTTTGGCGGAGGTTTGTTGGAGGGAGTAGTGGGGCGGGGGGGGGGGGTTGAGGGAGGCCTATATATAAATCGGGCCTACCCCAAAATTATTCCCCCCCAACACACCTATGGATATATATGGCAATCATAGTTGTGGCTGGCGAAAAGTTGGGGTGGGGGTTCAGAAAAAAGTGGGGAGGGGGGTTTGGCGAAAAAAGCGGGAGGGGGGGGTCGCGAAATGTCGATTTGGGGGGAGGGGTAAAAAATTTTCGAGGGGGGGGTCGGCGAAAAATCGATTTTTCGTTAAAAAATTGAAAATTTTTCTCAATGTACAGCTATTTTTTAACGATTTTTAGCTTAATTAAGCGAATTCTAGCAATTTTTCGCTAATTTTTGGTATTTTTTGAAAAAATTTCGAATTTTTAGCTAAAAATTTTCAGAAATTTAGGTAGGGGTTTGAAAAATTTTAGGGAGGGAGGGGTCTGAAAAAGTCGATTTGGGGCATAGGTGTGGCTGGGCAAAAAATCTGGGGGGGGGGGGGTTCCGACGGAGGGTGGGGGGACCCCCCCTAAATTTTCGATTTTATGCCATTTTTGGCCACTTTTTGGGCTTTTGGCCAAAAATCTGGGGGGGTAGCAAAAATCTGAAAATCTTGGGGGGGTCGCCAAAATTTGTCATTTTGGTGGGGGGATCCCCCCCTAACACACCTATGATTTGGGGGGAGGGGTCCCCCCCGGCCCCCCCCCCTAACACACCTATGATGGCAATGGCTACTATATAAATCTTCGAATTTTCAAGATGATTGAAATTTGAAAGGAAACAGCAAGCAAGCAGAAAACGGTGCTATTAGCTGACTCCTAGCTATCAGAAATTGATGAACTGACTTATCCGTTTTTAAGGTGGTGGTTTCCTTTTGTGTAAATTTGACCCTAGAAACCCCAATTCTTTATAAAAGTAGATGAAACTTTCCAAATATGCTATTTTGGTGCTCGTTAACATTCTCGGACCAGTCCCACATTTTTAGGTGAAAAGATGAGAAATTTTCGGTTTTTGACATTATACTCTCAGTAGGTAGTCGATACATCAGATTGGTTGTTATGGATGGAAAGAGGGTACAAAAACGAACATTTTTGCTTTTACAACCTATGAGCTATCTCTAGTGGTTAAGTCAGTATAAGCCAAAAACGATTTTTGGGGTCAAAAAACGGCTGTTTTCGAAAAAATCTGTTTTTTCAAAATTACAGCTAAATCATACGAACAATTTTCGGTTATTTATACTCAATCGATAAGCGGTCTAATTGCCCATTTTATCAGTGCCTATTAGCTGGGCTTCGTTGCTTTAAGCTAGAGATTTGGCCGAAAAACCATTTTGGCAAAAACTGCGATTATTTTGTTTTAAACATCGATTTCTCAAAAACTACTCAACAGATTCCGGAGACTTTCACCAGAATGAAAATTCGCACTATTGCGGAGGGACATTTTTCTTGGTTTGAGCTAAAATGTCTCCAGTTGCGAGAAAACTGAATACAAAGTTGCGAAATTTCGTGTCACTTTGCTGGATTTTCTGGAGTATTAAGGCTTGTTGAGCCAAATCCAAAAAAATGTCCCTCGGCGCATATGCCCTTCATATCATGACACAAGAAAAAATTTTGGGCGATTCTACAGTTTTGAGAAATCCATGTTCAAAAATTTTTTGTCTATATTTAGCCTGTCAGAAGTCAATATGTCAGAAAATGTTTGCTAGTTTTGTGCTAATTTTGCTGGTTTCGTACGCTCATGTGAATGTACAGATTATAAGCTTTAAAACGATGTATAAAGCTCTTTCCAACTCCCAAAATTGCGAAAGTTATAGCGTTTCAAAAAATAACGACAAATGCACTGCACAATAGGATACCACCACCTTAAGGGGGTAGTACCACTAGCGGGATTTTCTACCTAATCTTGGTATAAATGAAGCAAACATGACGAAACTGTTGGTGAAACACGTTTGGTTGGCAGGCTATTTTTGCACAAAACTTTGGTGTCTGAGAGTGACTAATTGGCTTGCTACCATCATGGATCTGCGCATGCAGAGCAACGCGTCCGTCCGCAGGATTCTGCACTTATGGAACCTCGAACAGAACAGCGAGTTCCTTTGCGAGAGCAGCGTATCTCTGCGCGGGAGTCAGCACTGTTGAAATAAGTATTTTAGCACATTTACTTGTGGAAAATAGCAAAAAGATTTTGACTACTTAGTTGCGTTCCATTAAAATTTTCGATAAGTCTAGACACATAAGAAGTCTAAAATGGTTCCAATGCGATTTGTTTCCTTCCATATATTTCCGTTTCTGGAGGGCCTCGCCCACCAACCCTTCTATTACCTAATGTCTTATATACATTATATTGCTGGTGTTTAGTAAGCCTTTATTACTTTCCTGTTTGTCATTGTATCTGCACTTCCGCATAAATCGGCAGACTTTTCTTGTCAATCCTCTTCCCAAATTTCTCCAAAGAAGCTTTCGATTATATTTACCCCCTCAGATAAATTCTCTGTGAAAAATGTTGATTACAACAGGACTAATTAATCATTATTTTATTCTTCAAAATTCAAAACCTTCATCAACGTTCATGCTAAGAGTTTGCGTTCGGTTTTTATATGTAATGAAGCGAGCAAGATCCAAAATGCGATCTCCTCTCAGCTCCAATCTCTCAATTACACGGAAGGTTAGCGTGTCCACTTATCGAAGCAGACTTAGGCACTGGATCTCCGAAAGGTGGTGTTCCAAAATCAGAGATTCCCTGCAGCCAACCTTTGTAGGGGTCTTCTTCGTGAGTTCGTTTGATGCACTGGATTCCAGCATATCAGCAAGAGGGGTCAGCACTTGCTTTGAGTTGATCGCCGGATTGATGTCGAATCTTCCAATTCCTGATCAGAACTTACCTTGAGTAGTCCTGATCCGATCCTGTTGTTGTGGATTCCTTGTATGGCAATCGCGCCTGGCTTTCAGAGACAATCGCGCCTCTCTATGCGACTCTACGGCTCTAAGTCTGACACACCAACTATTTATTAAGACTAGTACAATTATGAAGGGTACACCTTCTTAAACAAAATGACAAGTAGGTTACAACAAGTGCTAACAAGCGTTATTACCAGGGGGTCGTTACAAGCTGAACAAAACAGAAACAATTACAGTTCAATACAGTGTTCAGTGACTGTACCAGAGTTGCCAGTTGCTGTCTTTTAGCTGATTGTTAATATTATCCTAATTTAGGATAATATTACCCAAGGTATATGTTTAGTTTAGGGACACGGTTCAGTGGTACCTCTTCTTTTTCTCTTTCTCAACCTAGTCTAGATTACTTAATTATTACACTGTCTCCAACACTCTGCTAACCAATCCCTATATGCTTTCTCGTGCGCCTATATGCTTGTGCTGTGCGACTCTTTATCCGTCCTTACAAAATTAAACTGAATTAAACTGAATTAACTGAATTAAACCTGGGGTCGGTCTATGAGTGAGTCCCCGAATGTTGGACACTGCTTTCCCGAAGGTCCGCTCCAACACCTAGACAGGGTTACTGTACGGAGATATCTTTTTGAGGAAAGATAGAAAGTGGGATTTTCCTGGTTCAGCCTTACTTATTCCTAATTAATGAAGTTTAGCACACACAACAAAGTTCAAGGATTGATTCTTCTTCAGGCTCTTCCGGTATCAAGATACTATGAACTCCTGGCTGCTAGCTAAGCTCAAGCCAGAGACAATGGGGTCTGAGCCCCGGAAATGAGCAGATTGAACAGGGTAAGACTGTACATTTTTAGAAACAAGTTATGAAACGTTTTGGAAAAAATGAAAGTTCACGTCTGCAGTTTGCCCAAGTTGATATCAAGTGCCGGCGGAATTCGTCTCTGATCTCGACCTTAGTATGCTCTAAGTCCACAAAGTACCTACAGTGATTAGGCTCCACAAATGTCTGTCTGATAAATCCAAATCTGCGATCACTTCCGGATCCAATAAGTGTCCAAACTACTGATTCCAACCAAAGTTCCTCGTCTAAGCGCTTCCACTGGCTGATCCAAGTCCGACTAGTTCGCTGACTATGATTCCGAACTGGAGACGATCCGCGCACCTGAATCAAATGGGTTAAAACCCATTAGTACAAAATTATGGTGCAAGAATCGAACCCAGCAACCATTACTCGTTCTTTTGCTTTCCAGGCCCAAAATGTGCATTTTGGGCCCCCATTTGAGCTTGTAATTTGACGAAATGACTTGAAATCGTTGGTTATTGCCTTTCTGACAAGATTGACCGTTTCTAATAATCCCTTGTCACCAAATGGGCCTTCTTGGCTATTTTTAGCTTGTATTTTGCAGTATTTGACTGAACCTGATGTAATTTCCCGCTAGGACAAGATGATTCGTAAAGTTTCCACCTTTGGCCCGGTTGGGCCTGATTTGAGGTTGCAGCTAGACGAAACACTCTTAAAAACATACGAAATACGCTGCTTACAACCTATTTTCGGACCTCGTTTGCCCTTGCCTTTTCCTTGCGCAAGCCGGCCTTCTGGGGCCCTTTTTGAATGAAAATGTGCTGAATCTGACTGAATTTGGCATAATCTTCTGGGCAAACAATATGACTGGATAATATTAACGCTTTCGGCCTGTTTCTGGCCTACTTTTGTAGATTTGCCCGGGAAATGGCCAGCTGATGAATCCAAATTTATGCGAAACTTGGCATTTTCAGTGCATTTCTGATATTGGAAGATGGTTAATTGTCAAATACTGGCAGTAATTGGATCCCTAGCTGCCTATCTACCTACTTATGCTAAACAGCTACCACTTACGTAATATTAAAGCTAAAACTAAGTGTTAACTGGTCGTTTAAGTAAAAATCCTTATTAATTAATTGTTTTCTTAGTGGGAATAAACAAATTGACTTATGCTAAAACTAATTGGCTGATGTTGAGTGAGTTTTCGCATGTAATTAATGTTGATCAGTTTATGCCAAACATGCAAAAACTCACTCACTCACTGTCTCAGCAGCCATTCTACGTCACTGCTTACCGACTTACTGACCTACCGAACTACTTCTACTTCTACATCTATCTCCCACCTATCCTAGTGCCCTAACAGGGGACGTACCGAACCGCTATTCGATCCGGCGCTGGCAACCCCAGCAGCCAGCCGAGTGGAAGTCGCACGTACAACCACCCTTTCACACGAGCACATGTCAGTACTCGTGCAAAATCAGCATATAAATTAGCAAAGCTTTGATGAACACGAATTTGAACAAAAGTTACTTATTCTTGTAGAGCTTGAAAAACTGGACATTTTTTACGCTTACAGTACCAAAAAATATTCAGTAATTAATGAGAAAAACTTAATTAAAATTAATTAATACCTGCGCAGATTGCGTTCTGCGCAGGCTTAATACTCCAGTGTTAACGTTAACTTGTTTGTGTTAATTAGTCAATGAGAATTAATTGGGGTAAAAGTGGTATCGTTTTGTAGAGTTTGAAGAGCTGAACATTTTCCTTTTTGAAACAGATCAAACCGTTCAGCTGTTAATGAGAAAATCATGATCAAAGTTTGAGTCCACATAGGCGTAATTTGCACGTATGATGCATTAGTTCAACGCACATGTGCTGGGTTGCCAAATTGCTACGGTACATAAGCTAGCTTGGCCTAGTTCTAATCATAACCCGTTGTGGCTCAATGGATGAGCATCGGCCTAGCTCACCGAAGGTCCTGATTTCAAATCTCAGCACTGGTTTATTTCCTTTCTTTTAGTTTGGTTCGTTCTTTTGCATTTGAAACCAATAACCGTCAATGCGCTTAACCTTAACTGGAGCTAACTATACTGACTAGACACTGCCCAACTATGAAACACAGCAAGACTAGCATTATTTTCTATATCAAAACCAGTTGACCTGTTAGTCTGCTAAACGGGCATCTGCGGTAGAATACGGAATTGTAACGAGTTTCTTGCTGTTTTATGCCTTACTCCTGCTATAATTCTGATCTGGGCTGGTTCTGGATTTCATGAATGCGGCTCATCCGTCCCCTAATCGCAGGGTTACCTACGCGGATGACCGGAAATCCAACAGATTAGCAGATTTACAGTCCTAATTAGGGGTCCCCGTGACCCTAGGCTGTAGACTCGCTCCAAACTACAGAACAGCCCACTATTTCCTCGCCGAATTCTCACAGCATTCACTCCAAAAACACCATGCTCACTTTAAAATAGCACCCAAGTTTTAAATGTAATAACAAAACCCAAGTTATTCATGGTGAGGGCCCAAATTGCTACCCAATTTGGCCCAATTCCTTCCTAATATCTGACTATTTACTCGTTCATTCTGGCAGTCCCAAGACCCTTATCATACAAAAAAGGGGTTTACATGGTATGCCCTCATTCACACTCACAACTACCCAATTTCGGTCCACAATTCATACTCTATGAATGAGGGTACTCTTGGGACCTCCCAACTTAAGAGGAATTTACCCAAGGAGCCGCTTACGTAAATTTGGGGATCTCATTCACACAATTACAATTTACAACAATATTTACACACACAATTAAACGAGCATAATAAGGCCTAACTACTCCTTAACAGGACCTACCTACTTATCGTATGCACATTTTTGCCCTAATTCCAAGGTAAGTTTGATTGGCACCTTCCAGTATTTCATTTTAAAGTTTGTAACTTTATGAACTTTGATAGGAGAAAGATTTTTATTGGAATTTCGAAACTTTGGCCAGTTTAAGGAAAGCCGAACGAGTAATAATTGCTTAGGCAATTATTACTAAGAAACAGATCATGAACACGTTTCCGCTAAGGACAGCTTTACATTAATTAAGTTAATAACGGGGAAGTCGGCCATTCCCCTTTAAAACAACCTGATAATTAATAGTTAAAAACGATTCAGATTTTTAGTTCCTATTACTTTTAGTTGCCGACCTACACAATATGACAATTCCCAATTACAATTCACAATTACAGACAATGTTTCTTGACTTCAGTAGCGCCTTTGCTTACAATTTACGGCCGGCAATTCCTAATTGCCGGCTGTGGGGAGAATTAATCCCTGATTCCAGCTCAGTTCTAACATGAGGTCGTGACCAAGGGACCTCCTACCTCAGCTCAGGGGTGGGTCCCCACTCAGAATCCCAATTCCTCTACAAAACCGGAAAATAGAAAAAAGGAAAAAGTTTGGGCATAAAGCCCCTGTTAAAAATTAAAAGGCCAATTGGGCCGTGGCTTGGTGATATTTTGTAGACAAATCAAAGGCCCGAAGGCCAAAAAAAGAAAATGAAAAATAGGCCAGAGGCCTCCTGAAAAAATCCTTAAAGGTGCGTTCCTAATTGTGTGAATCTGGCGGAGCATAGTGCGCTCATTTGGCCCTCAATGTGCTTTGTTCGTCGTGTTGGCTTAGATCTTCTCCTCTGACCAGTGTGGGTCAGAGGAGGTCTCTAACTCGTGTCCCAGCAAGGGAAAGTACGCCTTTTATTCCCGGCCAAAACGCTGGCACAACGGGAAGACGCACTGATATGGGGGGGAAACCCGACCGCTCTCGGCCAAGACTCAGACGAACACTGACGAAAATTTGAAATTTTCCAGTGAGCTGACAGGAGTCTGACAGCTCACTGGTGTTTGCTTTTTCTGTCGGATTTCCTTTGATTTTGGTGGAGCTTCCAGAAATTTCTGGAAGCTCCCTATCTTAAGGTGCTGGTTTCCTTTCGGGTATTTTTGACTCCTACGGCTTTAATCCTTTACGCAAAGGGCTAAAACTTACGAAATAACCTATTTCCGTGCTCTTTAACATTTTAGGACCAGTCCCATATTCTTAGGCCAAAAGAAAAGAAAGTTTTGGTTTTTGGCCTTAAGCTCCCAGTAGGTAGATAAGACACGGCATTGGTTGGTATGGCTGGAAAGAGGACTCGAAAATGAACATTTTCGCTCTTACAACCTTTGAGCTATCTCCAGTGGTTAAGTCAGTATAAGCAAAAAACTGCTTTTAGGGTCAAAAAATTGCCATTTTCGAGGAAATAAGTTTTTCCAAAATTACTGCCACATGTTAAGGACAAAATTGGCTTAGTTATACTCAATCGTTACATCGTCCGAATGCACATTTTATGAATGCCTATTAGCCGGACTTTATTGCTTTCAGCTAGAGATTTGGCCGAAAAACCATTTTGGCAAAACTGCGATTATTTTGTTTCGAACATCGATTTCTCAAAAACTACTCGACGGATTCCGGAGATTTTTGGCAGAATCGAAATTCGCACTTCTGTGGAGGGACGTTTTTCTTGGTTTGGGCTAAAACATATTGAGTAGCAAGAAAACTCAATGCAAAGTTGCGAAATTTCGTGTTACTGTGCATTTGGCCGATTTTCTCGACCGTTAAGATCTGCTGAGCCAAATCCAAAAAACGTCCCTCGGCCCATATGTCCTTCATATCGTGGCACAAAAAGAACTTTTGGCCGATTCTTCAGTTTTGAAAAATCGATGTGCAAAAACTTTTGGTCTATTTTCATTCTGTTAGATGTCAGCTTGTCAGAAAATTTCTGCTATTTTTTTGCTAATTTAGCCAGTTCTGTAAGCTCGTGTGAATGTACAGATAATAAGCTTTAAAACGATGTAAAGCTCTTTGCAACTCCCAAAATTGCAAAAGTTATAGCGTTTCAAAAATATCACCACAAAAGCACTGCACAAAAGGATACCACCACCTTAAACTGTGAGCCAGACGTGGGCTGGCGAGGCGGCTGGTCCGTTGGAGGGGAGATTAACGAGGAAAAGAAATTATGACCCTCCAACTGACCCCTTTTTGATGAATTTGCCAAGCTGAATCTTGGGGAAACTTTGCAGACTTTTGGTTAACACGTAAAGGTAACCAAAGGGGAAATTCTTGACTTAAAATTTAATTTTCATGAAAGAGAAAACGAAATAGTACAAAATAATGCCCTCTCGGGGCCCATTATGGAAAATTAAATATTAACTGCTAATTTACCCAGTTTATTTAATAAATTTTACTTTTATTATTTTTGTCGGCTCCCTTGTCTCCAAGCCCCTTTCTTTTCCTCTTGGGCGTGACCTTTCGGCCGTAGACAAGGGAAGCCGCTCGTTAATCCTAGCAACAATTGCTCTCCCTCACTGGAACTCTCTGTTCCCTACAAACTAGTTAGGAGGGCAATTGTTGCCTAAAAAATGTGCATACCAAGATTTACGTAATTTTACATAAAATAAAACCTAAATATTATTATTCTACGTACCTAACTACCTAAGATAAACTAATTTTCATTTCCTTTTATTTATTTGGGAGGGAGTTAAGCCCCCTCCGAAAGTATTACTATACTAAAAGGTATGTGTTAAGTCCTTCTCTGCGAGGCAAATCTCTGCTGGGAGAGAGCCAACAGGGGTTCAATGAATGGAAACATGAATGGGCGTAACCTCACGCAACGGTTACGCCTTGTTATAAAGGTCACTTAAGGGGGGGGTCCATTTTTGGTCAATTTTTCTACCATCTCCGATTTCGCTCATTTTCACATATAATGATCTTTGTGTGGGATATTTTAACGAGTTTTCAAATTAAACTCGTTAAGAAGAAATTTGTGAATTTGAGAAAAAAGAAAAAATTTGTTCTTTCTTTTGTTCTTTCATTTGTTCTTTCATTCGTATCTCTTACGGTTGTTGAGTTATTTCACCTCAAAGTCGAGGTCCGCAAGTGTTAAACATAGGAAACAGAAAAAGTGGTGATTTTATTCTTGCGCCAAAAAGATCTCTCGACAAACAGTTGTAATCCTGCATAATTTTATATTTATAATGTAGCTATAATCATAAACTGCTGGAAGTAGAATTTTGATTTAGACCCCTAACATTTTTAAAACATTTTTTATTTATCGAAAACATTGGAAAATCGTCAAAATTCAACGTTTTTTGCAGCTGAAAAGTGGGGTCTTCGGAAAGAATTGCAAATTACTCTAATTCAGAGGCCTAAATAAAAATTCTAACTCCAGGGTTCCGTAGTACTTGAATTGGCGGTTCCACTGATACCAATGGTTTCATTGTATGTTTTTCCAGTTTCGAGATCTTTTTGGCGCAAAAATGGGCATTTTTAGCAAAATTTTTAAAATATAGGTTTTTCCGAATACTTGGCTAAATTCCGACAACAGTATGGTCCTAAATTGCTTATTTTCTATTCCAACTTGTGTATTCATGTCTTCGGATCTATTTGCAGCATGAATTATGCTGATAGCTGGTCCAGTACTTCTCAGCGTGCCAAACGGGACCCTCGAACCCCGAATTTCACAAAACACCGATTTTTAAAATTTTTCAAAATATGGCATATTTTACATCAATCGAAAGCTCTCATTGCAGGGATGAATTCTTCTCATAGAACTGTGTGCCGAAAATGCTTCTATTTTAAGTTAACCGATGTTAAATGCTTAATCACATCAGGAGGAACAAGGGCCTTGTTTCTCCGAGAAATTCTTTATAGAAGCTTCTGATCAAGCCCATCCGGCTGGAAACTGTACGAAAACGCTTTTCTTAATAGTTTTCAAAGGTGAATAACAAAATAAGCTAAAAACATAGAGTTGATTTGCGAAAATTTGCCTCATCTGGCTGCAGCACCCTTGTGCTCGCGCTCATATTCAAATTGCACACAATTGATGGCTCGTAACTTACGGAGAACTGAACAAAACAACTCAAAGTTTAAACTTAATATGCACGACATATGTGGCTAACTTATGTGTGAAAACGAGCGAAATCCGTCGCCTAAACATTTTTCATGATGGACCCCCTTTAAGGTACTGGTTTCCTTTCGGGTATCTTTGACTCATACGGCTCTAATCCTTTACGTAAATGACTAAAACTTACGAAATAACCTATTTCCGTGCTCTTCAACATTCTGGGACCAGTCCCGCATTTTTTGGCCAAAAGATAAGAAAGTTTTGGTTTTTGGCCTTAGGCTCCCAGTAAGTAGACAAGACACGGGATTGGTTGTTATGGCTGGAAAGAGGACACAAAAATGAACATTTTTGCTCTTACAACATTTGCGCTATCTCCAGTCGTTAGGTCAGTATAAGCAAAAAACTGTTTTGAGGGTCAAAAAATGGCCATTTTTGAGAAATCAGTTTTTTCAAAATTACTGACACATGTTAATGACAAAGTTGGCTTATTTATGCTCAATCGATACAGCTTGCAAATGCCCATTTTATTAATGCCTATTTGCCGGACTTTATTGCTTTAACCCAAGGATTTGGCCGAAAAACGATTTTGGCAAAACTGCGACTATTTTGTTTCGAACATCGATTTCTCAAAAACTACTCGACGGATTCCGGAGATCTTTTCCAGAATCGAAATTCGCACTTCTGCGGAGGGACGTTTTCCTTGGTTTGGGCTAAAACGTATCGAGCAGCAAGAAAACGCAATGTGAAGTTGCGAAATTTCGTGTTACTGTGTATTTGGCTGATTTTCTCGACCGTTAAGACCTGCTGAGCCAAATCCTAAAAATTGTCCCTCCGCCCATATGTCCTTCATATAGTCGCACATAAAGAACTGTTGGCCGATTCTTCAGTTTTGAAAAATCGATGTTCGAAAAAATTCGGTCGATGTTCAGCCTGTCAGATGTCAGTGTGTTAGCAAATTTTTGCTAATTTTTTGCTAATTTTGCTAGTTTCGTATGCTCATGTGGTTGTACACATAATGAGCTTTAAAACTATGTATAAAGCTCTTTCCAACTCCCAAAAGTGCGAAAGTTATAGCGTTTCAAAAAATCACCCCAAAAGCACTGCACAAAAGGAAACCAGCACCTTAAAGGCCAAGATTACGAAATTAAAATGTAACTAATCGAAACTTCTTTTGCTTATAACTTTCGTAATATTGGGAGTTAAAAGACCGGGTTTGGATTTTCGGGATCAGAAAAGAATTGCCTTTCAGATAAGCCTAACTTAAATTTTTGCTAAAAATTTCACAAATTAACTAATTATTACCTAATTAATGCCGATTATGCCTAACTAACACTTACCAACACTAAATAAAGTTATCCTATGCTACTAACGAACGAATTGTGACTTTTTATTAACCCATCTTCCAATATTTTGCCCTTATTGGCAGTATAAAACGTTTTTAACTCGGAATCTCTCTCGGAATTACCGATTATTTGACAATCTCTTTCTTTGTATTCGTTTTTCCTTGATAGTTTTAATTGTTTCAAGCGGATTTTAACAAACTTCTTGACAATGAGAGGCCTTATTCGTGGCCTGGGAAGAGTACCGACTCCTCCATTATACGACAAGAGCGATGTTACTGACCCGGGAAGGGCACCGACCCCTCCGTTATTAGTTGGTAGTCTACTTAACCCTTATTAATCCGGATTCTGCTGATGTTCTATTAAATTTTGCGTCATTTGAGTGGATTAAAGTGCTGCTGCTAGCCTTATTTTCCTATCTATACTAGAACCTATGACCCTAATTGTGAGTTTCTGAATATCTTAGACTGACTGGCAGGCAACTCTGGTAGTTAAAAGACAAATATTTTCATACAGTGCTTGGACGTTTCATAAGCTACATTAGGCTTTCACAGACACATCACTCATAGTAAAGGCATCAAACAATTCGATTGAGGATCACAAATCTGACAAACTGAGCTTTTTTCTGTCGTTTTCGAGTTTCCTTTATATACAGGTTTGAATATTTCTTCCAATTATATTTCTTCCAACAATATTTCCAAACTTGCCTAAAAGCCAAATAGGCTCAGTTTCTGATACTCAGAAGCAAACTCTTAGCATGAACGTTGGTAAAGGTTTTGAATTTTGAAAAATAGGTAAAGCCCAACTAAGGTTTGAGAATTCCCTATGTAATAAACAAAATCTTAAGGGTTTCTATAGCTGCCAAAAATAAATTGAAAGGGCAAGAAAAAATAGTGAGTTTGAAGACTGAGAACAACCTCATTTTGGAAGGAGATGGAGAGAAGGCTGATTGTCTTAATTCCGTTTTTTCTTCTGCGTTTGTTGATGATAATGGAGTGGATCCACCGTTTAATTCTAGATGTAATAGACGGTTATGGATGATGTGCATTTTGATGAATTTATTGTGTGGTCTGCCCTAAATCGTTTAACTGCTAAAAAGTCCTCTGGTCCGGATGGTATTCCATCTATCTTGTTGAAGAAACTTTCTTTAGAATTAGCGGGACCTCTAAGTCAAATTTTTTCTCTGTCGTATGCAACGGGTCAGGTACCGAAAAGATGGAAAACGGCAAATGTATGCCCGATATTCAAAAAAGGCAACAGACAGGACCCCAAAAACTATCGCCCTGTAAGTCTTACAGTAGTTTGTTGCAGAGTAATGGAAGATATACTTAAACGGGCTATGATGGAACATATATTGGAAAATAAGCTTATTTCTACAGCTCAACACGGGTTTCAGGCGCGAAAGTCTACTGTGACACAATTGTTACTGTTTGTTACTGAAATTGTTAAAGTGTTGGATAAGGGTAAATGTGTGGATGTAATCTATATAGATTTAGCACGTGCATTTGATACAGTTGGACATTCAAAGCTCGTAAGCAAAATTAGATCATATGGATTCCCTTGTAAAGTCATAAATTGGGTTGCAGATTTTCTTGATGAAAGGAAGCAGCGGGTAAAACTACTAGGATCTTTTTTAGGTTGGGAAGACGTTAAAAGTGGTGTACCGCAAGGATCCGTTTTGGGACCTCTTTTATTTTTATTGTTTATTAACGACTTACCAGATTGGGTGATAAATTCTAGTATTAAATTGTTTGCAGATAACGTTAAGGTGTATAGGGAGGTTTCAGATGTTAATGCACAGGCATTGCTACAGGAGGATCTAGATAGTATATCTAGGTGGTGTGTGGAATGGCAGTTGAATATCTCAGTGCCTAAGTGTTTAGTTTTAAGACTGTTTCCTTATGGCATTATGTTTGCTGTTTGCCAGAAGACTTTAATATTTGGCAGAGTTTCCAAATGTTTTCACATTTACTCTTCAATTCCACCTTCCATTAATCACGACGTTTGCAAAGTCTCAAAATTTTAAATATCGTTCGTAATCGTGTAGACACGGCCGAGAGCGGTCGTTAAAACTCCCTTTTTCCCCCGTGCATTGTTTCTCGTGACATGGGTATGTCGCGGGAATACAGCAATGCACGCCCCGTTTAGAACGCAATTAGGGACCTTTTCTGGCCCACAGGCCAGAAAACAAGATGAGTTTCAAACCACGAACACTGTCCAACTTGAGGAGCCTTTGGATCTTTTATATCCGGCTCATAACTACTGACTAGGATAAAAGCTAGAATTTTTACTGGGCCTTTGAGGCCAATTTTTTTATAATATGTGATTTTGGCCTCCGGGCCCATTTTTATTTTTGTAAACAACCAGTGGCCATATTTTTTATCATGCCGAGCCACAGCCAAGAAGGCAAACATTTTATGTAAAAAACGGTCTCGTGTCCATTCTTGGGGTTCCTTCGTATAATTGGGATTTGAGTGGGCCCTTCCCAGTTTGATGTTCTGTTGGTTGGCTAAACCCTAAAAGAAATAGATATATCCCCACAGCCAGCGGCTAGAGCAGCTGGTCTAGCTTCCAGGAAGGCTCTGCAGAATTCGAAATTATTATTGGTAATTATTCAGATTAATTAATTGTAAATTTGTGGCTTCAACTTAAGCGCGAAAGCAAATAATAGTAGGCGAAAACTTGAATTTTACCTTTCTCACTTAGCATTTATGAGAACGTAGTTACCAAGTTAGTTTCGATAAAATATTCAAATTCAATTAGTAAGAACGTCTGATATTTGCTTAGTACTATTTAATGTTAACAAGTTTACTTCAGAATTGAGAGTCAAAAAATGCCAACCCATTAATTATTGAGTAATTAATTAAGCTATTATTAAAAATTATTTGCGTTGAGATAGGTTACAGTTTTAATTATTTCCCATAGCATTTGAAAATATTTACTGCAGTATTTCGAGCACTAATGCAAACTAAGTCAAATTGTCTTTCAGCACTTGTAACTTTAGGAGTTAACGTCAATTTCGATTGTTTTATTTCGGGACTTGAACGCAAAAAATAGCCGTTTTTACTAATTCTTCGCTAATCATTCCAGATTGTCGGTGGCATCTTATTATCAAAATTTAATAAAATCTTGTTTTGCTCGCTTGGAACGAGCACACCTAAGGAGGATAGTTACAAAGCAGAAATCTTACAAAATTCAGACAGTTTTTGCGTGTAGTCCTTACGAAGCTAACTCTTGAAATC
The DNA here is from genome assembly GCA_030248195.1 of Trissonchulus latispiculum. NCBI lineage: Eukaryota > Metazoa > Nematoda > Enoplea > Enoplida > Ironidae > Trissonchulus > Trissonchulus latispiculum. The sequence continues at coordinate 27,730 of JASAND010020169.1, forward strand.
CAAAACAGTTTTTCTGCATTAGTCAAGAGTGGCATTATTCAAGTTCTTAAATTCGGAAAATACCACAACTTCTTCATTTAGCTAAGCTGTGTGAAGTACTGTGTGTACCTCTATAATAAACTATGTCGGACTTCGCTAGATGATTGCAAGTAGGTGCTCAGTGTGTGATATCCAGCCCTAGCCAATTGAGAGAAGATGCGAGAGTATCGTAGATTAGCGAGTAAATTGAGATAGAACTACTTATGGGTCCTAAGCGACCGTCCCTAAACTAATAAACTGAATACCGCTAGATTTTACTGTACGGAATACAAATTACTCATACCAGTTCTAGACTAAACATACGAAACTAATGTGAAATATAAAAGAGCACAATAAGCGGATGCAGAGTACACAGGGGAGGGCGTTACCCACTCCCAAATACCTAAACCTTACCCAATCGACTCCTACCCACTAATAGATCACCCGACCCCACCTTCGCTGACAATCCAACTGAACTGAAAAACTACACTTTCTCACTTATATATACTTTGTGCTACCGGCGTAGCTAACCCAAAAAGAAATCACTTTTATCATTCATAAATAAATTGTCGAAATAGTTCAAAGTTGTATAATTTCATCAAATAGAATATACTTTACGTCACACATATGAAGATAACACCGCATGTAATTTTCGGTGCTGCGCTGCTGCGCAGCTAGCTACTAGTGCCCTAATGGGTAATATCCCACAGCTGCAAGAGAATCAGCAGAAATGAATGACACAAATCTAAAATAAACGTCGTCGTTGCCCAGTCTTTGAATGCCAATCGTTCGACATAGTTGGTATATTACACATTACAGAATTTGTATCGAAGCTTGACAGCTGGTAATTCTCTAACATCTCCTGCAAATTAAAAGCTTCCAACTGTCAGAGGAACTGAATCTATGATACAACGTCAAACACGACAAATGTTCGCGTTCAGGCAAACCGCTATTTAATGCCGTCTTTGTATTTCAATTCAAAAATTCGCAATTTCAAAATCAAATAAGCATTATAATCTGACTATTCGCATTGAATTACTGTAGAGAAGGAGTAAGCGCTAGAATCGCAATGTTCTCTAATTGTTGAAACAGAGTAGCATAACTAATCTTTAGTGTTGTTTCAGTCACGGAAGCTTAAACTGAAACAGAGTTTCAGTCACTACAAGTTTCGGTTTCAGACATTGAAACTGAAACTGGAACTTAAACTATTTTGGTTAAAAACCTGAAACTCGGGCTGAAACAAATTCAGTCTTTCCTTGAAACTAGAAGAATTCAAGGTTGAACTGCTATTTCGTTAATATTTTGCTGAAGGAGACTGACTAACCGTCACTTTATATTTTATAATAAATCTGCATTTTTGACTGAACTGAAACTAAAGTCTGCTCTTGAAACACAACTTCCGATCTTTCACCAAAAAATTATCTTACTCAAACCAACTCTGTTCGTCACTGGCATAATCAAATTATTACAAAGGTTACGAAAGCAGGACTAGCTCTATACAGCGAAAAGGCAAAATTCAAAACTTTTCGATATCACTAATTCGATCACATCGTTTTACAGAAATGCGGTACAGTGGATGAAATTTGCAAACTTCTAACTCTTGTTGAACTTTTGTTGGGTATGCAGCATCATACAGTCAGACCATTATCAGACTAGTAAAATAGTCTTATTCAAAAGGTTCATTGTAAACCAACTGCTGCCATCAGTTCAGAAAAGTATTGGCCTCAACATGATGTGCTGCTTTGAATTAGAGATACAAAAAGTTCAAGATAAGCTTTACCATAAAATCCAGTTTACAACATTGACAACTCGTAGTCGTAGCAAGTGTTTGGAAGCAGTGCAAGGTGAAAACTTTTCCGAATTGGTTGAAGTAATGTACTGGGACCGAGATTCACTGTTTGAGACAACATTAAAATTGAAACGTTCTCAAACCGTTTACTAGATCATAAACTGAAACTGTATCAGAAATTCGGTGCTGACCTAACATGAGATTAAAATTTACGGGTATTTTGGAAAGTTCAGCCATTTCTTATTTCTCTCATCAGCCTGGCTAGCTTGACGTAAACCTTACAACATTGCAAATCGACATAGTTTAACCTAAAATATAAACGAAATCGCAGCCGAGTCGCAGGTTTGCACTCAATCAGGTAGTACAGAGTTTTCACAATCATGTTAGCAATAACGGTTACAGAAGGTATACAATTTTTGTTACATAGATAAGTAATAGTAATAGTAATAGTCTTAACATCTATGAATTCTACTGAATCCGTAAAGTCAAAAATGGTCTCAATTGTTTATCGTGAAAATCACTTTAGTGATTTCTTACGATTTTTATGATTTTTATCATCACGTTTAGTTAACATTTATAAGGTATTTGCTGGCTGCATTCCCTAGGTTAGAATTTTACCGATAAAGTTAACTATTGCGCAACGTCACCCATTAGGCAGTTTATTAACTTGATTTAGTGGAAAGCAAATACTTTATATGAAATTGCCAAAGTTCAAACTCTGTAGAAGCCACACATTTATAAATGTTGAAATTACGTCTGGGTTAAAACCTATTTATACTTGTATTAATGGTTTTAACCCATTTGATTCAGGAAGCCTATTGATCTGAACCGGAAGACTCTTCGATCTAATTAATTTTGGTGTCCCGTCCCGATGAGGCATGGCCGATAATTAATTACAGTGGAATCTATGGTAATATAACTATTGCCCGGAGTTTTACGGCTGATCTTTACTTCGGAAGCGTTACTAAGAACATTCAATTATCTTCCTTTATACTGTGATCATTAACTACCATGAGAGAGTAAATTTCCGCTCAGTTAACCAGCGCTATAACAGGGTACGCGGAGTCCCGACTTATCCCTATGATATATACGAGATTTTACATGAATATTTTGATAATAACCTTGATACCCTGTACTTGTACTGAACAATATCTCTTATCTTGTCGCTAATACTTCACCAATAATATTGACTTTGAACTGTATAGAAATCAATTGTTAATCAATAAAATAGTTGAGTGCCCAACTAATTCTAACTAGGGTCATCTTTGCTGAATTTGATCCTGTTGCGATCTCTTTGCTGAAACTGATCCTGTTGCGATCTCTTTGTTGAATTAGATCATGCTGCGATCTCATATCGACCCCCACCAAACGGACTCACGACAACAATCCCAACCAGGTCGGCTATAGGGATTTTTGATTCTGGACACATCACCTTTCAGAGATCCGGTATTTAAGTCTACTAATTTCTAGTAGACGTGCTGACCTTCCGTCGTAATCTAGCGAGTTTGCCCCTGAAGGATCAAAGGAGAAGATAGACGAAAGAATTCAATTTCAATTTTACTCGCTTCATTACAATTGAATTTTGTGACGTATAAGAGATAAAGGAGCCGACACGACAATGACTTTCGAGTGGGTAACGAGTGAGAAATTATTAAAAGAACGTGAAAATTGTGCAAAATGATGATTTTTCGCAAAATTAGCGCATTTTGTGGCAAGTTTTTTGAGAGCACTACAAATGGTAGAAATATGAAACTATATATATACTGTCATAAGGGGGCGCGTAGCCAGGGGGGAATTGGGGGGGGAATTCCCATCCCCCCCGAAATTGTGCCTCCCCCAGGAATTTTTCCTGCCATGTGTAAAACGTCCATTTTTCAAAAAATTGACTCGAAATTTTTTTCTGGCTACGCTAGTGGTCATAAGAATTCTGTGTAGCGTAGAGTGCAACTATCTATAAGCGATTTCTGTAGCTTTTGCCAATCGTGCAGGAGAGGCGAAAATGTTTCTCTGGTCCTGTTTCTCATGGCACAAAAAGCACCATTTTCACAACATCTTGACTTTGAAAAATCGCCAAAAATCCGACACTCAATAGAATTGTACCAGAAGGGTCATTTGCTTGCACCCTCCGATATGTCCTTAACATGTGCAACAATATCTTGCATATAGCGAAAAATTTTTCTGCCACAAACTTTTTAACCTAACTTTTTCATTTTCCTATGTTTAACACATGTCGAGGTCACCTTTGAAGGGCTCTACAGGCCGATAGAAGCAATATTACGCAAAACGCTCTGGTCTTGTTTTGATGACCCGTTGGGACTACAAAATATGTGAAAATGAGCGAAATCGGAGATCGAAAAATCGGCCAAAAAGCGACCTCCGGCTCCCCCCTTAATTTATGTATGTAACCTTTTTAAAAGTTTGCGTGACGAATTTTTTCCAATATAAAAAATCCTTCAACTTCTGGGGGGCTCTGCGTCTGCCTAATGGTGGCTCTGCCTCGGCGTATGCTTGTTGTCTAAATTCTCCATGCTTTGCTTGCTGCACTCACGGGTATATAGTTGTTTTACACAATTTGGCCAGTGAACTAACCTTTCTATACACAATATTAATTTTCATGTTACAATTTTTTGTTCCTGAAAAAGTATAATTTTAACCCTCCCCCCCCCCAGAAAAATGTTTCAGCGGGCCCCCCCATTTCAAAATTCTGGATCCGCCACTGGCCAGGATGAGTCACCGGATACGGCAGTGGCTCATTGCTGGATGTGGTGGAGGTGGCCACTACGATCTATGGGACCTTACCACGCGGCCAAGAACATAGCGAAACATAATCAACTACAAAATCAGGGGACACTACTACAAAATCCGCCATAATTTGTAGTATTTTGTAGGACTGACCCCATATTTTGTAGTTTTGCGGTATTTTCATACAAAATCAAATTATTTGCCTCGTTGGTTTCCTACGTAAGCCAATTTAGAGCTAACTAAACACAACAGGCATATTGCATGTACCGTGTGTCTGAAATTAGATTTAGTGGAGACTTTGTTATGTCTTATATATACTGATAGTGCTCACACAATTGCAAATGTTTAAACTGTAACTGTAACTTAAACTGTTATATGCTTCCAGAAACTGTTGAAAATGCAATGTTCACAATTTCATTCAATGTGACGGAAATAGGTGTTGCACTTTGCAGTTTTTGAAGACATTTTGCTCAATTTTCAGCTGTCTTATCAATATACCTAAGCGAATTTTGGCATGTTCTTGGCAATTTTTTGGCTAGAAGTTCGTCGGGGTTCCTAAATTTTAAAGGGGGGGGGTCGGTCGGTTTTGAGAAAAATTTTTAGAAAATGACCCCGGGCCCCCCCGTTGCGTGTTGGGCCCCTCCCTTTGGGGTGTCGGCCCCCCCCCCCTTGAAAAATTTTTCAGCTGTTTATATGCATAATGTGAGTGTTTTTAAGAAATTTTTTCAAAAATCGGCAAATTTTTGCTAAAAATTGAAAAATTTTTGCGAAAATTTGAGAATTTTTTGGGAAATGAAGGTAAAATTTGCCAAAATTTTGCAAAAATTTTTGGATTTCCCAGAAAAAGGTCGCCGGATTTTTGGGTCGGGCCCCCCCCTTCAAAAAATCCTGGCGCCGCTACTGTCGGGTCCCTACAAACATAGGTGTGTTAGGGAGGGGGTGGGGGGGACTCCCCCACCAAAATGACAAATTTTGGCGACCCCCCCCCCAGATTTTCGGATTTTTGCTACCCCCCCAGATTTTTGGCCAAAAAGTGGTCAAAAATGGCATAAAATCGAAAATTTAGGGGGGGGTCCCCCCATAGTTTCCTTTGGGGGGGTTGGGGGGGGGGTATCCCCCCCCCAAAATTTTTGACCAAATTTATACCCCCCAGTTTTTTTGACTTACCCTCCCCCAAATTTTGGCTACCCCCCCCCCCCCGAACCCCCCCAACAATTTTTGCACCCAAAAAGCTAAGTTTGGTCGAAAAATGGTCATTCTTTGAAAAATTTTTCTAAAATTTTGACCTAAAACCGCTTTAAAACGGTGCAAAAACGCCTAAAACGTTAAAAACAAGCCTTATTTTAATGAAAAAAGGGCTAAATTACAGAAAATTTTGCATTTTTTGGCCATTTTTTGTAATTTCTGAGCTCCGAATTCTGGGGGGGGGGGGGGGGTTGGGGCATAGGTGTACCACCTGTTTGGGTTGGGGGGGGGAGTAAAAAGTCCAAATCTGGCTTTGGGGGGTCTAAAATATCGGTAATTTTCGTAAAAAAACTGTACCAAAACTGTACCCAAATTTTTTTATGCTAAAAATAGCCCTTTTTGTAAATAAAATCTGCTATTTTCTAAATAAATCTCCACAAAAACGACTCGTATTGCGTTTTAGAGTTTATTTTTTAGTGTTTTTATCTATTTCCAGCCAATTTTTTTCGGAAAAGTTTTTGAAAAATTCCAAAAAATTTTGCAAAAATTTGGCATTTTTCTTTTGTTTGAACCCAATTTTAGGGGGGGAGGGGGGTCTGAGCTCGGCTTGGGGGGGGGGGTAGTCGAGGTCGGGTATGGGGGGTGGGGGGTCTGGCCTTCTCGTGGGGGGAGGTCTCACAGGGGGCAAACTGTAGCCTGGTTCACCAATGGGTTGGGGGGGGGTACCCCCCATCACATTTCGGAGGTCGGCCAAGATTTACCCCCCCCGAGACCCAAAGTTCCAGGGAAACTATGGTCGTCCCCCACCCTCCGTCGGAACCCCCCCCCCCCCCCACCCAGATTTTTTGCCCAGCCACACCTATGCCTACAAAGTGTTGTATATATAAATTTTCACAAAATTGTCCATGCTTTTAAGAAATTTTAAGAAATCTTTAAAACAAATCGTCAAACTTTTGTTAGAATTAGAGAAATTTTTCGTAAAATTAAGGCAAAGATTTCTAAAATTTGGCAAAAATTTTGGATTCAAATAAGATCGCCGGATTTTTGGGTCGGGCCTGGCCCCCCTTCAAAAAATGATGGCGCCGCTGCTGCTGCTGTCTCGGATCCGCCACTGTTTTTCCTTCAAAAAACTCGTTTTTAACGGTTCAAAAATGGCTGGGGCTGGGGGAGCCGAATGTCGGGAAGGGTACATACATGCATAGGTGTGGCTGGCGAAAAAAGTGGGGGTGGGGGTTCCGAAAAAAGTAGGGCGGGGGTTGGCAAAAAAGGGGGAGGGGGGGGGTCGAGAAAAAGTCGATTTGGGGGGAGGGGTAAGAAAAATTGGCACTTATTTAGATGGGGGGCGATTTTTTCGCCTTGGTCCCCCCTTATGGTTCGAAAAAATTTTTTGTCTCCGATTTGGCTGAGAAGTTGCCCCAAGGGTAAATCGAGGTCGCTGATTTCAAAAACCGAATTGAGATCGATCATCGATCGATCGATCGATCAGTAGAATCGATCGATCAAAATCGATCAAAAAAATTTTTGTTACCAATTTTCGCGAAAAGTCGCCCCTAGGGTAATTCGGGGGTGCTTATTCCGAATCTGCAGTCGAAATTTCGATCCGAGCTGCCAAAATCGAGTTATTGACGAATTTTTGAAAAATCGATGAAAATCGATTTTTGAGGTCGAACGATCGATTTTTATGAAATTTCGACTGCAGATTCGGAATCAGCACCCCCGAATTACCCTAGGGGCGACTTTTCGCGAAAATTGGTGACAAAAAATTTTTTGATCGATTTTGATCGATCGATTCTACTGATCGATCGATCGATCGGATCGATCTCTCGATTCGATTTTTGAAATCAGCGACCTCGATTTACCCTTGGGGCAACTTCTCAGCCAAATCGGAGACAAAAAATTTTTTCGAACCATAAGGGGGGACCAAGGCGAAAAAATCGCCCCCCCATCTAAATAAGTGCCGAAAAGGCACTTAGAAAAATTTTCGAGGGGGGGGGGTCGGCGAAAAATCGGTTTTTCACTAAAAAACTGAAAATTTCTCTCAATTTTCAGCAATTTTTAGCGATTTTTAAGGTAATAACACGAATTTTAGCAATTTTTCGCTAATTTTTTGAAAATTTTCGAATTTTTGGCTAAAAACTTGCAAAAATCCAGGTAGGGGGTTGAGAATTTTTAAGTGGGGGGTCGGCCGAAGGCCGATTTGGGGGGAGGGGTAGAAAAAATTTTTTAGAGGGGAGGGTCTGCGACCCCTCCATTTGGGGGGAGGGGTCCCCCCCCCGCCCCCCCCCCTAACACACCTATGCATATATACATGGGCAAGGTCTCTCTTCACAAGGTGTACCAGAAATTATTTTGCGCGGTCCCCTTTTGCACAACGGGAAGGGGAGGTGCAGACGATGTATAGAGGCGAGGGCGGCAGACTACAGTACCAGCGATAGCGACATTTTCAAAATATTCGAAAATTTAGGGGGCCCCCACCCTCCTTCGGACCCCCCCCCCAGATTTTTGCCCAGCCACACCTATGTGCGAAGCTATTCAATACTTCCATATTTTTGTAGAAACTACAAACAAACTACTTTCCGGAAACATTTTGAAAATTTGGACCAAAAATCCTTGAAATTGGGCATTTCTGGGCACCTTATAGTGAGGGGGGAAGCCCAAAAAAGTGCGGGGGGAACGAACGAGTGGGGGCCCCCAAAAAGTGGGGGGCGCCCCCCCCAACAAAGAAAACCCAGTGACCTTGTTTTTCTGAATACTTCATGCTGAATTGCGCAACCTTGACATCATAATTCCTGAACACTGCTCGCTCCGCTCGGCTGCACGGTTCCCTTGATTTTGCTTGCGGTCCCTCCACAAGTCAGTGTTTACCTGGTTGGTATACCCTCAGTGGCTCAGTACACCCCTTGTTCGTGTATATACGTATGGGAGGGTAAGTCCAAGCTCCAATCTCGAGGGGGGGGTAAATGTTTAAAAAAATTTTGGGGACGGGGGTACCCTATACCATTGCTGTGTTAGGAGCGGGGGCTCGCACCAAAATGACACATGAGAGACAGTTTTTTCAGATTTCGAAAAAAGTCGGTTTATCGTTAAAAAATTGGAATAAAAAAATAGAAAAATTTTCTCAATGTACAGCTATTTTTAACGATTTTTGGCTTAAATAGCAATTTTTCGCTAATTTTTGTAATTTTTTGGAAAAATTTCTAATTTTTAGCTAAAAATTTTAACAAATTCAGGTAGTGGTTTGAAAATTTTTAGGGGGGAGGTGTCTGAAAAAATCGATTTGGGGGGAGGGGTAGGAAAAAATTTTTAGGGGGGGGGTTGGCGATCCCTCCATTTGGGGGGGAGGGGGTGCCCCCACCCCCCAACACACCTATGGCCCAAAAACCTATATGCCCCTCCCCCATAACATTAATCTATGTCTCCTCCCCAACCCTTCTTCCCCCAGAACCAAGCTCTAACTCATGAAAATTAATTTCAGACTTATAGTCCAGCAGTTAATTTGTAAGAAATAGCATTATAATTATGTTTTCTTATTTAAACTTATCGCTTTCTATTATACTTGCCGTCGGAATATTGGTTTTGACGTTATTAATAAAAACGGCTAATTAGTAACATACATAGTATTATTTCCATTAGCTATTACTTGGCTACGACGAGTGAACACAGCGGGGCAGGTTTATTAATTTTGTAGTAATATTTTGAAATAACTACAAATTTGACAAATGATACTACAAAATGAAAATACTACAAAATTTCTACATAATGTACGTTATATTCTTTGAATTTGTAGTGGAAGTTGTTCCGATGACTCCACACGCATCCTGACCACTGGTCATAGGTGTAGCGGGGATTTAGGCAGGGTATTTTTTAGGGATTTTTTCGGGGGGTGGGAAGATTTTTTCGCAAAAATGAGCCAAAAAATGGTATTTTTTGGCGTATTTTGCATGGTGAAACGTAAAAAGTTCTCAAAAATGCCAGGATTTAAGCTAAAAATACCTATTTTTACGAAAAAGTCTCCGGCGAAGCCGGAAAATTTTTGAAAATTTGCCTATTTTTGGCAAAAATTTGGGCCTCCAAAAAATCCCGGGGGGGAAGCAAAAATCCCGGGAGGGGGCGATTTCGGGGGGGGGGGAAGGCATTTTCGGGGGGGGATTTTCAATTTCGGGGGGGCCCGCCCCCCCCCCTGTAAAAAATACCCTGTTTAGGTAGGATTGTTCTCCCCCCCCTCCCTTGAAATCTTGGGGGCTGGCTCCCTTTTACACCTACCCCCCCCCTCGACCAAGGCCGCACCCAAGGGGCGCATAGGTGAGTTCGGGGGGGACCCCCCACCAAAATGACAAATTTTGGCGACCCCCCCCAGATTTTCAGATTTTTGCTACCCCCCCCCCCCAGATTTTTGGCCAAAAGGTGGCCAAAGATGGCATAAAATCGAAAATTTAGGGGGGGTCCCCCCACCCTCCGTCGGAACCCCCATCCCCCCAGATTTTTGTCCAGCCACACCTATGAAGGGGAGGGTTCATTATCATATCTGGAGCCATGGGCGTATATCCAGGGGAGGGGAGGGGTTTTGGGGGCAGTGGCGGATCCAGGGGGGGGGGCCGGGGCCCCCCCTTTGCGATTTGGGCCCCCTCCTTTGACATTCCGGGCCCCCCCTAGATAATTTTTTTCAGCTGTTTATAATGCATATTTCGAGTGAAAATTAAGCATAATTTTAATAAATTTCACAAATTATTAAAAAATTTCGCCTGCGGCGCACTTATGCTTCTGTGCTGCTTTATTACGTACTTAGTTCTATGACAGAACTTGTCTCTTAAAGTGTCTTCTATTTTGTTTCCTTTCCTGTTTTGTAAGTATATACATGTATAATAAATTGTACTCAACGCCTTCAGTTTATTTTATGACTACATACATGTATATACAGGCTTATATATTTACAAATTTTATTTTGCTTACGTAACGTATATATCATAGGGGTCGCGGCAGCCACCCCTATAATATGTGTCAAAAGTCCCTGGAGACAGTGTAAAATAAGCTGCGCAGAAGCTGCGCAAAATCCTGCGCAGATCCTGCGCAGATTTCATGCGCAAATTGTAGAGCACATCGAGTTTAGTATGTGTGTGAAGTTTCAGCCCCGTATCACTTACCGTTAAAAAGTTGCGCCCCGGACCGGTTATGGCGGCGATGTTTTTTTTCCGGTTTCTCCTATTTGATGGTTGTATTGTACATAATGTTCGCCGCTTTCACGTGATCTGCAGCGGTGGGCCAACCTAAAGGGCTATGGGGTCTAGTAGTACCCTCTAAAGAATTTAAGAATCACAGCTTTTTTTGCGCCGCAGCTGCGCCAGAGCGCCGCAGTGGCGCCGCAAAGTCGGCTCATAGCGAAAAGTGACCATTTTTGTGGTCGTCGCTCAGGTCGAACGTTACGAGCTGGAGCCGATTTCTTTTTATATTCAGAAATTACATATATTGAACTAACTAACTGTCCAGGTTGCGTTTCTCTATCACTTCCCTAGCGACGACAGTGGCCCGTCAAAGATGGCGAAAATTCGAAAAATGAAAAATCGAAATTTCTCGCTATTTAACTTTGAAAGCTCAAATCTTCCATACAATGGTTTTCTGGCACGGAGAATCGATTCCCGCAGTCAGTTTTACCGTCAGACCCACCCCTATAATATGTGTGAAAAGTGGCTGGAGACAGTGTAAAATAAGCTGCGCAGAAGCTGCGCAAAATCCTGCGCAGATCCTGCGCAGATTTCATGCGCAAATTGTAGAGCACATCGAGTTGTAGAGCACATGTGTGCGAAGTTTCAGCCCCGTATCGCTTTCCGTTAAAAAGTTGCGCCCCGGACCGGTTATGGCGGCGATGTTTTTTTTCCGGTTTCTCCTATTTAATGGTCGTATTGTCCTGACTTTCCGCCTCTTTCACGTAATCTGCAGCGGAGACCGGACCTAAAAAGGTATAGGGTCTGGTAGTACCCTGAGTTTTTTTTGCGAAAAAAACTGCGAAATTCCGCACTTTTTTTGAAAATTCCGCAACTTTTTTCGGAGCTCTGCGTAAAGTTCCGCAAAAATTTTTGGCCTCGAATAGAAATGTTCAGCTATTTCTGATAATAAATCCACGTGTTTCCGGTACTTTTTGCAGAAAATGTCAAAAAGTTTTCGCGCCTTCGGCGCGTATTTCTGTATTGTAGACACCTTTCAGTCTTATGATAGGACTCTTGTCCGAGATATGTAGAATACTTTGTAGTGAAAGCTTATCCAATAAAATTCTTTTCGCATAAACGAATTTCCTAAAATACCTGAGGAAGTGCACGCGTACACATAGTAACCACTCTAGTAAGATGATAACCACTCTGAAGTATGCATTTGTTGAACAGAGTCGTGGATATACGTATGTACTTACATACATATAGCCATGGGGTGAAAAAAACCCACCCCCTTTTTGGGGGGGAAAAAACCCACCCGCCTCCTGGGTCATGGGTTGGAGATATGAGCTCCAAAACATAGCAGCAAGAAGCGCGACTCTTTCTAACCTATGTATGCAAAGATCAAGTCATTTGGTTCACTCCTGCTTATTTTATGACATTTTGAAAATGACAACTACTTTTTGGCTCAACCATCCAAAAATTTACCAAAAGTTTGGACCGATGTAACTTTTGACTGGGTTGGGCTAGAAAAGTTTTGCAAATATCTGCAATGATGGCAACTCTTCCTCTTTGCACACAGCCAAAATTAGACCGATCCGCTGTACCGTTAGTCTGGCACATTGCCAAACGTGGCGGGGAAAAAACCCACTTTGGGGGGAAAAAACCCACCCAAATTTTTTTGAAAATTTTTTTAACCACTCAACACTGAAACAGTTAGAGACTATAGCACGGTACTATCGAGCACGCTGCGTCATCCTATGCGGTCAGATTCGGACAATTTTGCTTACCTGGTTAGCTAGGGGCTAAAAACCTTAAAAGTGCCATTTCGCAGCTGGAGGACCCAATACAGGTACAATTGTGGATTTTAACAGCCAATTCTACGTAAAAAACCATTCTCTACACGATAGAATAATAAGTTTTATCAAATTACATCATTTTTAGCATTTTTCAAAAATTGCCCTATGTTTATGTGTTAAACTTTATGAAACCTGGCCAGTTGATTTGTGGCAACCTGGCAGCATTTTCAACGGCACATGAGATCTCAAAAAAAGCTACTTAGAAGGGTTTTTTGGTTCATGCTAACTAAAAAGGGGTTGAATTTTACACTGGAAGTGTCAGACTTGCGATAGAACAATTTTTAAGACCTGTGACGGGTGGGTTTATTTTCCCCCCATTTGGGTTTTTCCCCCCATTGGGTTTTCCCCCCGCTACTTTTTTCATTATACCGCTCTAACGGTACAACTTAGAGAAGTGCAAATAGGCTTAAAAGAAAGTTCTAAGTACGCCAAGTACGATGGTATATAAAGTTCTCAGATAACCCTTATAATAAAAAAGTTCCAGCCAAAATCCGAAAATGTGGGGTTTTTCCCCCCATGGCTATACGTACACAACCTGTTTAGACACCAAAGTGCACAAGAATACCCCAATATCTTTGGTAAATCGCTCGAAAAAATAGATTTTCAAGCTTGAATTTTCCGGAAACATCTAGCTTTTGCTGTAGGCTGTCACCCCCAGACCTCCATTTTTAAATTCGTCTTTTTATCTTGGTGTTGTGCTTCATTATGATTGCTCTGTTCTTTCTATTTTTACTATTTTTCGGAAATCTTGCTATCTGCTTTTAATTTTAAAATGTTGTATATAAACGCTCCCAAACCAAATTTTATACTAATTTTTTCCTGTGGCAGCTTTGGTTTTTCTGGCTGCCGAAATCTAAATTTTGAGTGTTTCCATTAAGGATTTTTTACAGTTTTACAAAATTTTCTCAGCTTCTGGGGGGCTCCGCCCCCAGACCCCCCGCATTTTCTCCTGTAACTTTATGTTCTTGTCAAAAACACACGTATATATATATATATATACACACGCTTCGACTTTGCAAAAATAGTTGTATATAACTTGGTTATACTATTCGTTAAATGTTAAAAATGCGTTCAAATACAACATAATCAATACAATTCATTAGTTATCATTGCAAAACTAAAAAATAAGAATTTCGCAATTTTTTGCGAAGTTCCGCAAAAAATTTTGGAGGACTGCGTAAAAGTTCGCAAAAAGTTTCGACGAAAAAAAACCACAGGTAGTACCCCATGCGCCATTTAAGAATCGCTACTTTTTTTGCGCCGCAGGTGCGCCACAGCGCCGCAGCGGCGCCGCAAAGTCGGCTCAGAGCGAAAAGTGACCATTTTTGTGGTCGCTGCGCAGCTCGAACGTTAAGAGCTGGAGCCGATTTCTTTTTATATTCAGAAACTACATATATTGAACTAACTAAATAGCTAAGTCTCGTTTCTCTATCACTTCGCATGCGACCACAGTGGCCGGTCAAAAATGGTGAAAATTCGAAAAATGAAAAATCGAAATTTCTCGCTGTGTATTCAACTTAGAAAGCTCAATTCTTTCATACAAAGGTTTTCTGGCACGGCGAATTGATTCCCGTAAGCAGTTTTGCCGTCGGACCCACCCATATTGCTGGGCTGGTTCCACTTTGCTGTCGGGAGGGTCAAGTCGGTACCGACTTCCAAGAACACCATATAGGACTGTGCATAGCCTCTCAAAACTTTGTCCATAGGGGTTTTCTGGTGCGCCCAGCTCATTTCCGGTGTCCGTTTTGCCGTCCGGCCCACCCATTTTGCTGGGCTGGTTCCACTTTGCTGTCGGGAGGGTCAAGTCGGTACCGACTTACAAGAACACCATATAGGACTGTGCATGGCCTCTCAAAACTTTGTCCATAGAGGTTTTCTGGTGCGCCCAGCTCATTTCCGGTGTCCGTTTTGCCGTCCGACCCACCCATTTTGCTGGACTGGCTCCACTTTGCCGTTTGAAGGGTAAATCGGGTAGGGGGTCAAGTGGTCAAAAATAAAATTTTTCAAAAGTGGTCATATTTGGTACCAAATGAAAGCCCTAAGTGAGCTGAACAACTTTTGTTATAGAATTGCATGCTCAAAGTGGCTGTAGAGTGCTGTGGTAGGGTGGGGGTGGGGACTTAGGTGATTTTGGGTCCAAAACAAAATTTTTCAAAAGTGGTCAAATTTGGTACCAAATGAAAGCCCGCATCGAACTGAGCAACTTTTGTCGTAGAAGTGCGTACCTAAAGTGGCTGTAGGGTGCTGTGGTGGGGACTTAGGCGATTTTGGATCAAATATTAAAATTTTCAAAAGTGGTCAAATTTGGTACCAAATGAAAGCCCGCATCGAATTGAGCAACTTTTGTCATAGAAGTGCGTACCTAAAGTGGCTGTAGAGGCCTGTGGTGGGGTGGGGTGGGGACTTAGGCGATTTTGGGTCAAAAATTAAAATTTTCAAAAGTGTTTAAATTTGGAAGCTTCACTCACGCTCACGGGATATAGTTGTTTTCCAATTGGCAAGTGAACTAACCTTTCCATACACAATATTTTTTTGTAAAAATATTTTGTTCCTGGAGAAAGCAAATTTTTACCCCCCCCCCCCGGAAAAATTTGGTTACCCCACCCGAAAAATTTTTCAGCGGGCCCCCCCTTTTCACAATCCTGGATCCGCCACTGTTTGGGGGTTGAAACCCCCCTCCTTTTGGGTTCTATTTTATCAATACTCTATTACAAAATGTGTAAATTTTGTCAAGACCCCCTCCTTTTCAGGAAAGTTTTGTCAAAACTTCTTCCTTTTCAAAATCCTGGATACGCCCCTCTCTGGAGCCAATCTGTAAGACCTTGTAGGCGGGCTCTAAAGGTACCCCGCAGAAGGTCCAGCGCCCCGGGAGGGTCATGCCCGTAGGTGTGTTGGGGGGGTGGGGGGAGCCCCCTCCAAAATGACAAATTTTGGCGACCCCCCCCCCCGATTTTTGCTACCCCCCCCAGATTTTTGGCCAAAAAGTGGCCAAAAATGGCATAAAATCGAAAATTTAGGGGGTCCCCTCCCATCCTCCGTCGGAACCCCCCCCCCCCCCAGATTTTTTGCCCAGCCACACCTATATATGGTCATGCCACTGGACGGCCAGGCCTTGGAAGCAGTCGAGGTGGGTATATATGCCGGGTTATCGATTTCCTGGGACAGTTCAAGGTCAAATGCTCGAGCGTTTCTTCTTACTGTATATAGGCAGTCAGGGCAGAGGGGGAGGGATATCCAACTGGATCATGCCTATACTGTGCGAGAAGGAGGGATTTACCAGTTCGTAACTGTGAAAGTAGAGTTCGGTGGGCCTTGAGGATGCCAATTTCGCGGTTAGCTTGGACCGTCCCGCGGTCCCCAAATAAATAATGTCCGGATTCTGTCGTTGCTTAGTCCATTGTGCCACTTCGACGTAGTTTCCCTCCTCAGGACAGCAGTAAATGTAGGGAGGTCGATTTGAACCAGGTCCTGCGCCATTCTGCTACCATTTCTGGTCACCAGTGGAATTGTAACACATGGTAACACCGTGCCCCATTTTAGCGTAACTGGATGCGATTTGAAAGTTAATATACGTACTTATGTTATAACTTCCTGGGAGGGTGAATGAAACGAATTGGTATGCTACAGACTCCCCGCGCAGGCTGGGTCCCACAAATATCTTGCATATATATACGAACATTAAAATACGATGATATATGTATAATCAAAACGTAGACACCAACCTTATTCCGCTGCCCGCTCTTGCATACGAACATTGATTGATAAAATGAGTGGACAAGCCTGGATGCAGTTGTTCGTAGTTTGTGCAGCGGTATAGCTCCCACCGAGTTAATATATATATATAGTTCTGGGCAAATAGGCGAGATGTAGCATGCATACCTATACGCCAGGGAAACAGCTTTTGTTATTGAAAATTTGTATTACAATTTTTCATAAAGTTAAGCTGAAATTAGATTTGACCTTAGTGGAAAGATTAATCTGAGATTTTTTGACAAATTGCTTTGAAATTACCGCTCGTGGAAAGCCATGGATAACTTTTTAGCTTCATTTTACAACAATGTAAATTCACGGTAAAAACATCGTAAAGTCGTCACCACTATTTTCTGTTGATGTAGCGCGGCGGGAAAAGAAAACCCACTCTGAAATGCAGGAAAAGAAAACCCATCGGCAGTGTGAGACAGCCATATGAGCTAGATCAGATTTTGATAACCTATCTTAAAGAGCGTCCAAAACTACCCTACAGGGTTTATTATCGTAGCCTCCGGTGATTCTCAGCAAATTTTTTGGCACTTTGAAAATTTTGGAATTTTTGGTCCCAACATGGGGGTCAGATAGGGGGAACTTTGATGTGTCACCCTGAACTACTGGAAAGACCTAGGCCAAAACTAATTATAGTTATACAGAGGATATGTCTTAAGCTTCACGACGGCATATGCTATTTGGTTCTAGTGCCTGTGTTTCGACCTGGGGGTTACCTTCACTCGGCGGGAAAAGAAAACCCAATTTTCAAAATAGATAGAATATTTTTCAAACCCTTTGCAACAAAGATCAAATTAACACTTAAATTTGTTTAATAGAGCCTCTAGATTAAATTTGGGTAGGCTTTACCTGACATCATTCCCTTATGCGTAGCCCATCTGATCAAATTCTGGCATGGTGCCATTTCCAGCCAAATTTGCCGTTTTTACCAAATTTTGCTTGTTTTTACGCTAAAATGGGTCGAGTTTGGCTCTAAATACAAGAAAATCACGTTTTACCCAGTAGAATGCTTAAACTGCCGAAAATAAGCAAATCTAAAAATTTTCCAAAATTAGCCTATGTTTATGCGTTGTTTTGAAATACTAATTTGGCTTACATTTCTGCACAAGTTTTGATATTTT
Organism: Trissonchulus latispiculum; assembly: GCA_030248195.1. Classification (NCBI taxonomy): domain Eukaryota; kingdom Metazoa; phylum Nematoda; class Enoplea; order Enoplida; family Ironidae; genus Trissonchulus; species Trissonchulus latispiculum. The sequence continues at coordinate 45,344 of JASAND010020169.1, forward strand.
TCGATGCAGACGTATAAACTAAAAACAACCCGTTCTTTAGAATGGTGCAGTCAAAATTGTTCTGGCACCCTTCTAGCAAAAAATTCAGGATGGGTTTTCTTTTCCCGCATTGGGTTTTCTTTTCCCATCTCTTTCGTCGAAAATTTCTCACTAACGGTAAGAGCTAGAAAGGAAATTTATAGCTCATTTTGAAGCCCTTCCCAATGGCAGTTATCGATAGAATTTTAATTTGTCCTTGCATTAAAGAGTTTCGTCTAAAAATCTGAAATTTCCCACCGCGCTATATATATGTATAAACGTAGTAAATTGGCTTTTTCCTAGGCAAAAATTTCTGGGGGGGGAAGTCTGGTCGTGCCCCAGGTCTGGGGGGCACGTATTTCTGGGTGGGGGAAGATAATTTGTTAACCTAAATTTAAGTTTGAAATGCATAAAAAATGCTTAAAAATGCATAAAAATCCGGCGAAGCCGGAAAAGTTTTTAGAATTTACCCTCAAAACCCTATTTCTCCGGGCATTTGTTCGGAGGGAGGGAAGGCCATCCTAGAGGGTTCGATTCTGGGTGGTGGTCGACCCAAGCCTGGGGTATCTGATTTTTGGGTGGGCCCCCCTCCCAAGATTACAATCTTACCAACAATTTTGGCAAGATTGTAATCTTGGCAATTTTACTATCTTGCTACGACATTATGTACTAAAAATGACCCGCTCTTTCGAATGGTATAGGCAATGGCACTTTTCCTGCAAAAAGATCAGCTGAGTTCCGAGTAGTATATTTTAGGGGTTTTCCCGGGGGGGGGGCAGCAATCTTCGGTGGGACTTTTTTGCAAAAATGAGCCAAAAATTGGCAATTATTGGCGTATTTCACACGTAGAAACACAAAAATATATAAAAATGCCAGGAGTTAAGCTAAAAATGGTCATTTAGGAAAAAATCCGGAAATTTTTTTAAAAGTTGCCTATTTTTGGCAAAAATGTGGAGCCCCAAAAAATCTCGTGGGGGAAGAAAAAATCCCGGGAGGGGGCGATTTCTGGGGAAGGTCAGTTTCGCTTCCCCCCCCCCTCCCGTAAAAATACCCTGTGGGTTTTCCCCGTCTTTTTGTCTCATCAACCGTAAGAGTAGAGAGATGTTTTGTGGCTTAGTTTGAAGCTCTTCGCAGGCCTCGTGGTCGTTATCGTTAGATTTCCGATTTGTTGTTTATTAAAAATCGTGTTCAGCCAAAAATCGATATGTATATACGTACGTATATAGGAGGATTCCACGCACTCTCAATTCATGACACGTATATTCTACGTATTGTAATTGTACATATTGCAGGCATTCATATTTGAAACGAGGGCAAGATGATGCAATTTATGCTTCTGTTCAGTCGTCAAGGAAAGCTTCGTTTGCAGAAATGGTACCAATGCTATCCTGAAAAAATTAAGAAAAAGATCTTGCGTGAGTTGGTGGCACAAATTCTCACACGGAAACCGAAAATGTGCGCATTTTTGGAGTATAAGGAGCTGAAAATTGTCTACAAACGTTATGCGAGCCTGTATTTTTGTTGTGCTATTGAACAGTCTGATAATGAGCTGCTCTGCTTGGAAATAATTCATCGTTATGTGGAATTACTGGATAAATATTTTGGCAGCGTTTGTGAATTGGATATTATTTTCAACTTTGAGAAGGCTTATTTTATTCTGGATGAATTCCTGTTGGCGGGCGAGGTGCAGGAGACAAGCAAGAAGCAGGTCCTGAAGGCTATAGCCGCCCAAGATTTGCTGCAGGAAGAAGAAACGCCACAAGGTTTCTTTGAGGATCATGGACTAGGTTGACGCTAAACATTTACCATTTTTGCAATCCTATACATACATGATACGACGGACTTAATATATTTTAATGTTGTATATATATAGTCGAGGCGGGTAAAAACACACCGACAAAGAGGGGGTAAGAAACTAACACCCCCACAGAGAACTCAAGGTACGTAGTAGATAACAGAGACCTAGTATAGCGCAAATAGAGATAGCGATATATTATGTAGTTATGTATATACATAACATAGTATAGCGATCTTTATTTTTATCTTGCCCAGAACATTGGTATGGGCCAAAACAGTCGACTCTGATAGTGTTTCAAAGTTGACCTCCTCAAACCACCTCCAAAACCTAAAAATTCCGAAGTTTTGCTAAGCTTATTTCTAGAAACAACCCTAAATTAGTGCTCGACAGAATAACGAAGGTCATTTTTAGTACTGTTTTTACCGCCGGTGTTTTTTTACCCGCTTCGGCGGGTAAAAATAGCAGTGATAGAGCTTTTCTCCGGCAGCACGAATAATTGTGAAACGCTATATGCCCAGCTGGATAGTCGGCATGCCAAACTATTGTACCATACTAGAGTTTTCAAGGGCTTATGTGGATAAGTTAGGAGCCTTACATATCCCCAGGTGTTTTTTACCCGCCCCGACCATATATGGGATCATTTGTGAATTATTTTGCTTTGCCCAATTTTGTTGTGAGCTGCTTTATGCTGAAACTTGACTTTTTGGTTCATAACTGTCTTAAATATCTGTTTCAGCTGGATTTTTAAATTCGAATAGTTTGAGTCAGCGTTTTTTGTGCATACGAACACTTTTTTGCAGAATGCACACTCGAATTTAAAAATGCACGTATAAGTGCACAGTCAAATGTTGCTTCCGCTAACCACAAAATGCTCCAAAAAATTTTCAAAGTGCTTTATTATTTTCATAGTATTTATTTATTCATATACTGTGCGTTCCTGCATCTTCAAAAATCAGCGGTTGATTTATGCCAATACTGCAGGTTTAAGCCAATTTCTTCACCTTTTCTTCCTCTACATTGGTTCGACGCTTTCAATGCTAGCTCTCTCATTGTCGTTTGTTTATCTGTTAAAACGGCAAGAAATTGTTCAGAAAAATTTCTTTCAGGCCCAGAATTCTTAAAAATTCTCAGCTTTTTAGGGGCTCCGCCCCCGAGAGCCACCAATTTCGGCTTTAATCAAATACGTACCATTTCATTATATATACGTTAGATATTACATGGAATATAATTCCTGCAGGCAGGGCTTATACGCCAATACGTAATTACAGGAAACTTGATTTTATGTTCTTCAGAATTTTTAACTTGTATGTAAATATAATGGGTTTACTGCATTGCAGATGTCAAAACCCGACACCTTACGTCAATTTCTATAGTTACGCATTTGCGTAAATATCAGTACGTGTGCAGACCTGCGTTTTTTTCAAAATCGGATTTCATCAAATTTTCGTCATTTTTATTTTCTGAGCGTCATTTTTATTTGTCCAACGTCAAAAATAAAGTGTTGCAGAAATGCAGTTTTGTTTTGATTTTAGGCTATATATATATTCGTAATTTTGGTTGTATTTTTACCTTGTTGGCGTGTGTTGCTTCATATTTCGCATTGTCCCGCGAATATATATATATATTCTAACTTACGTACTCATACAATACAAATATCTGGTGCCTATAGTATATATGTATCATGTGCATGTCTTTGAGCATTAACAATGGCAAGAACAACCCGACACAATGTGGGGGTCTGGGGGGCGGAGCCCCCCAGAAGTTGAAGAAATTTTTTGCTTTTTAGATGAAATTGTCCTTTAAATCTTTAATTCTTTTCATTTTGCAGAAACAAGAAAATTTTTAAAAGTTTGCCCTTTTTGAAAGGAAAAATAAGAATTTTTTCCTAAACTCGCACGACATTTTAAGCTTTTTCTATCCAAAAATCTGGTAAAAACGTTGGAAATATACGTATATATACATACAACGCGCTCACGACATTTTGTTGACATGCCTTTTTTGTTTTTCCTGTTTGCTTTTACTTACCTTCAAATCGCAACGACAGATCTGAATAAACGTTCTTAAACATCCTATCCTGGTACATATATACGTATATATAAGCTCCCATTCCATTCTAGCTGAGATAATCCAAAGAGAAAGTTTTTAAAGAAAATATTCAGCGAAATTGGTATGAGAAACTTGGATCAAAAAATGCAATTGAAGTACGTATGTAGCATAAAGACACGTAGCCTGTGGCTTTGTATATATACTAGTATATATATATATATATATATATATATATATATATATATATATATATATATATATATAGATATATATATACTGATTGACTGTTCAAACATCGTCGAAGAACATCACAAAGACAATATAGAGCGGGGGTTTGGGGGCGGCAGCCCCAAGATTTGAGAATTTTTTGAAAAATCACTGTTAAAACGTAATAGAAACTTTGCAATCTTGTTAAATTTGAGTGCTACTTCCACATTTTGGCTTGGTCATTCTGTCGTCATTTTTATTTTGGCGTCGTCAAGACTATTGTTCATTTCTGCAAACGACGCTATTTTTGACCAAAAAAAACCTAGGTGCAGACCATTTAAAATCATTATTAAAACATCGATTAAAATTTGGGGATTGCTGTTTAAGCCAAAATACGTATAACACAAAAATGTACGTTATAATTAAAAATAAGCAATTATTTAAAATGCAAATAATTTTTCCAAAATGTATATAACTGCACACTGTGTTTCAAATATTCACAAAATGGAGACTTGTCCGCGATCAAAAACCCTGGTTTGAGTTTAAATGTGTTAGTTGTGGCCCGAAGTTGTGTGGGTTAAGTCTGAGTTGGAGTACCTACGTATATATATATATATACATTCCTTTAGTGAAAATCTGTATTTTTATATTGCAATTTTGATCATGTCTTAAACGTCCATACTATATGTAACGTTGATTTGCATTGTTATTTTTTGTCTGCATTGTGAGTTATGTAAGATGTCGAATTTAAGTTATTAAACTTTGGAAACTTATTAGTTTACGTTTTTCTGCTACTAGTTAATTGTTACTTCAATGGTATCAAGGCACTGCAGTTGGTTCCATTGTATATCATGTTTAGTTGATACATATATAAGCAGGAAAATTAGGAATGAGTAAGGACTGTGAAGCACGTTTGCTTGGTCTGCGGTTTTAGCATGTGGGCCGGCTTTGTTTAGCTTGAACTTACATATTTGAACCGCTTGCAATTTAATCTAAAATCGAAAATACGTATATATATATGCAGTGAATGTGAGAAAGTAATTGCCATTGTTGGTGCTGGCTAAAAATGTTATTATTCAATCAGCTATTGGGTTTGTTTTTGCCAGAATGTTTCCTTTCAAAATTTTTGTCATTCGTAATTTAGTAGACTGGTCAAGTAATATTTCAGAAGCCGTCTTTTTCTTTTATCCCAGTAAATTTCTGCCATCAGCATAGCGGTTGCCAGAGCATAGCCACCGGCCACCCAGTTGACTACTTCGGTCATCTGCCACATCTGGACCCCCTTCATTCCATAGGGCGTATGAACCTGTTTCGGTTGCCAGGCCGATACTCCGGAATTTAGGTTTTCCGCTGCCTCCTCGTTGCTCATATTTTCTCCGTAGTGTAGTTCGCTCAGCAGATGTCGTCTGTCGTAGTTTTTCATGTACTGTTTGGCGGCTAGCACTAGGTAGAGCTCATTGGGTGAACCAGAGCTTAGGGTTATCTGCAATGGGTGAAGCAGGGATCGCGGCATAGTTCTCCTGTATCGATAGCCATACTGATACAGAGGTAATCTTTCGACAACCTCAGTGTGCAACCGCAGATCTTTGTTGCTTTGATCGTACAGCGGAAGTCTGAAATTGAGAAGATACTGGAGTAAAGATGATAAGTATTGACATTTGAAGAATGTTTGTGTGCATATTATCTGCCTTGCCTTTGAAGAATTGTGTGTTAATTTCAGCATCAGCACTGTCACTGCTTCATACATGGGCAAGGTCATTCTCCACAGGGTGTACCAGAAATTATTTTGCGCGGTCCTCCTTCGCACTATTGGGGGGCGGATCAAGGGGGCGGAATACCAACTCTCGCGATATTTAGGTATTTGCATATACGCTCTAAGTATTTGCAAAATACGCAGCCCCATCTTGAATCTCCGTCTCCTTTTGTACTATATATTTCTTTGACACAACTGTGCGCTTCGAAGCTTTCGCGTTGTTGTAAAATTAAAATAGAATATAATTTGCCTTAATACGAACTATTTTCTCTGAGTAATTGGTGCTGACTTGCGCAACTGACATTATGAACAGCGATTGCTTCGCTCGCGCTGCGCGGTCCCCCTGATTTTGCTTGCGCACTGCGCGGTCCTCCCGGAAATTAGGGTGTGCCTGGTACACCCTGAGTACACCCCTTGTGCATGTATGCACTGCTTTTCTTCTGATTTCGAACTTGAGTTTTAGATACTGGAGTTTTTAGGTGATTCACTTCGCACGGTTTTGGAGGATAGGGATATTTGACAAATTGATGCGCTCAGTATTCATCCACTCAAATCATTTGTGAGCCCAATGATCAAAGCAGACTACTTTGTTACGATTTTCAGTCTTTAAAACTTTCATTAAGCAACAGCAGAGCAGCACTAGCACTGATTCCATTTTATTGAAATTGGGATAACTGACAGCATAACACCGACAGGAAAAAAGACTGAAAAACTTAAAACTAAAGTCTGACCAAAAAAATCTTGGAACCGAACTGTAAGCACTTGTCCTGAGTTAACCTTTGAAGTTAGTCTATATATATAAAGTATATATTTTTAGAAACCTCAGGAGGAGGAGAATCCGGTAAAACCGTCATATCCGGTCTATATCCGGTTACCGGATACCAAATCGATAAAAACGCTTCAGATTCGGAGAGAGAATGTTAATTATATAATTCATATCCTAATTAATTCATATTTCCGGTTCTGACCTTTGAAATTTGAGATTTCGTGGGCTATTATCTGAGTATCCGGTTGGTCCGGAAGTCAAATTATTTCTTTAAAATCATATTTTGTCTATCCCTAACAAGCATCAACCTCAAATTACTTCATATCTGCGGTAATTTTTGAATGATAGCGGTTTAAAAATGGTTAATAAAATAACTTGTATAGCATGCGACAAAGCTAAGCGTATGGGAGCAAATCTGATGCCCGGTTTAACAATTAGACAAAATAAGAAAAATCAGCCCACTAATAAGAACATTGCCATCAGTACTTAATAGGGCACTTGACTCTATATTTTTGATTTTTTAAAAATAGATACTGCGATAACTGTAAAACTTTGTTTGCGATTTTGCTGAAGAGGGAATCTTGCATACAGGGGTTTTCTGGGTCTCTGAATACGAATCTGAAATCTGTTTTCGATTCAGCTTTCCGTTAGCTTGATATAAGCTAAAGTTGTAAGCTTGTGCTGAGCTAACGAAAATGGACTTCAGATTCGTGTCGAGCAGCCCCGAAAACTCCTATACGGCACCGTTCAGCAAAATTGGCGACAAAATTTTTTTCAGTTTCTCTTGCGAATCGAAAAAATTGAATCTCGCGAATTCGAAAAATTTTGCGATATTTGAGCTCAGCGTAATTGAAAACATATACCCATACTAAATTTTAGTTCATTTGGTCAAGTTTTAAGAATTTGGAGTGGTGGGGGGTTAATCTAGGAAAAGAATCAAAGGGTCTGTAAAACGCACTAGCAGCGATAATCCGAGAACCACTGTGGGGAATCTTCGTTTATTTTTTATGCATAAACATTTTTGACCGACCACTTTATTTAACGGTACTCAGGCGAATGTGTGTCCTGATAAGAACACATTTATGTAGCTGTCTGTATTTTACAATCAGCGAAGTACGATTATGAACTGAGAAAATAACTTTTTAAATAGCAGTCTACGTAGAATATGACCAAATTGCAATACGAAAAATTGTAAATGTTTTTATTAGTGATTTCACTGGATATCCGGATAATTTTTATGTCCGGATAATATCCGATTTGAGAAAAATATCCTGATATCCGTGTACATTTCAAGCAAAGTAATGAAAATTTACCAAATTTTTGACAATTTCAAAATTTTTAAAACATTTTTTCAAAAATTAAACTGAGAAAATATTTTTGAAACCTAGGTTGTGGCTTGATTATGCATGATTGTGCATGATAGAAATTCACAGCTTACCGAAAAATTGACGGAAAAATTGAAAGTTTAACTGCAAGATAGAAAAATTTTCTTGAACTTAAATTTGGAATAGGCGCAGGGCTTCAACTATCCCTATTTTCCTATTTTTTCCCTATTTTTTCGGAGTCGCCCTATTTTTCCCTATATTGAGCGAAATCGCCCTATTTTCCCCTATTTTTAGGACTGTTGTCAATTCAACCTTTACAGAACTAAACTTTCTTGCTTTAACACTTGAGGTTAATTTTTAAATATGGAAAAAATTTCGCCTGCGGCGCACTCTTTTTAATGCAGATGCATTATTAGAAGTAGCTCCCTGTTAGAGCTCTTTTCGTCGTCCTACGTTTGAGGAAGACTATGTTTGCACAAAATCGTTTTCGCAAAAGTCGAGGCAAGGTCGAGGTGATATTTTGTTTTGTGCCAAACTGAAAGTACTGATACTGACGCTACGTACCTGGCATTTTTTTGGGTTTTGAAAGTGGGGAGCGAGCCCAAGGCATAAATTTAACTAAATTTTTAGCGAAAAATTAGCCTTTTTAAGGTAAAAACGCGAAAAATCGCTGTTTTTAAACTTAAAATAACTAAAAAAAATGCCTACGTACAATGGCAACCTCGTTGTCTTTTCAATGCTTTTGGCATCAGAATTAGCTATATATATTTCCCAAAATCACCATTCTCTGAAAATTTCATACACAAAAAGGGTTAGCTTTTTCCGAAAAAATTGCGGAAAAACTTAGATATAGTTTTTTAGTGTATATCTTAAACTCGTTTTTGAAATTACATAGATTTTTCCCACCTCTTATGCGGCGGGTCGGTCTCGGACCTCATCAGGACCTGAAAGACTTGAATCCAAATTGAAACTTTTCTGAAAAATTCAAATACTACAATAATAATACAAACGCAATGCAATAGTACAGACGCTTGCAGGTCGGAGCCAGGGGAGGCCGGCGGCCGCCCCCTCCCCGTCCTGATTCAAAGGTAGGAAAAATTAAGGAGAAAAATGGGGAAAAAGGACCAAAAAATTGCCCGCCGTCGGCTCGAATTTTCTTCTTAATAGCATATTTATTATTTATAGGATTTATGAAGAAAAAGCGTGAAATGCGCCCGAAGCTTGGGTCTTTTCCAGATTACCCCCCCCCCACCACTCAAAGTTCTTAAAACTCGACCAAATGAGCTGAAATTTGGTGTGGGTATGTTTTCGACCACGCTGAGTTCAAATATCGCAAAATTTTTCGATTTCGCGAAATTCGATTTTTTTCGATTTCTAAGGGGGGACCAAGGGTGACCGAAAAATTTTTTGTCTTCGATTTTGCTGAAAAGTTGTATATAGGGGTTTTCGGGGTCGCAGAACACGAATCTGAAGTCCGTTTTTCGATTCAGCGTTTCGTTAGCTTGATATAAGCTAAAGTTGTAAGCTTAAGTTGTAAGCTTATGCTGAGCTAACGAAAAGCTGAAACGAAAAACAGACTCCAGATTCGTGTTCTGCGACCCCGAAAACCCCTATATACAACTTTTCAGCAAAATCGAAGACAAAAAATTTTTCGGTTACCCTTGGTCCCCCCTTAGAAATCGAAAAAAATTGAATTTCGCGAAATCGAAAAATTTTGCGATATTTGAACTCAGCGTGGTCGAAAACATACCCACACCAAATTTCAGCTCATTTGGTCAAGTTTTAGGAACTTTGAGTGGTGGGGGGGGGTAATCTGGAAAAGACCCCGAAGCTTTTGTAGAAAATTTCCATTTTGGCCTAGAAATTGCCATACTTATAGAAATTTTAGCGGTTCTTCGAAATGCAAAGAATTAAAGATTTTATGACCGATTTTATTGTAAAAACAAAACATTTCTTTAACTTCAACCTTACAAACGTTTGCTCGTGAAGCACCGCACCACCAGTCGCGAATTCTTGGATCTACCAGTGGACGCTTGTATTTATTTTTTCTTTCAAATCGGTGAGAAATCGAAATTTCTTAACAATTAATTTGCCATACTTTGGGCTTTCGAATTTTAACATTTTGGTCAAAATATGTCCTACAGTCATTAAAAGATATCACAAGATCTCGAGAGCTCGAGATCGGGGCCTGACCTGTCCCAGGTGCATCCTTAGTTTTGATCGACAAATATCGTTACTACTGTAGAGGGAGACTTGGAATTTTCAAAAAGTCAAAAATTTTTTGAAATTCCTTTTGCACCAATAACCTGTCGAAAAACTTTAACCCGGAATTTTGCGAATTCTGAAAAAACCTGAATAACCTGCTTAGGTTTGGTTTAAACCTTTAGGTAGGAGTTTGCCTCACTCCGTAAACTCACATATTGTGTGTGCATAAAAAAGTTGCTGAAAGTTCGCTTGTAACAAGAGTTTAGTATCCCTATATTTCGCCCTATATTTTACTGGTAAAATCCCTATATTTTGCCCTATTTTCAAATTTTCATCGGTTGAGGCACTGTAGGCGGATAACCGGATATCCGTTAACGCAAAATAGGCGGATATCCGGATATGAAAAATATCCGGTGCCCATTACCAGTTTTTATTATAGCTTTACTAACCCAGGAAGAACAAGCTGGCCTCAATGAATTGTGGATTACTGCACTTGCGTTATAGAGATTGCTAACATGCTCTTATTGCTTGCCTTTAGAAGGCACTGGCTAGATTGCGTAACTGGCGGAGTATAAACTCTGAAAGAAAAACTTCCGGAAGAAATTACTTAAAAACCCGAAAAAGTGTTCTTATTAGGGCACTTGACTATACTGCTGTTTTGGTGAAATTTTAGTATCCTCCAACGCTGCAGTCTGATACCTTGTGAAGTAGTCCATGATAACACTGCAACCCGAATATTCCATTTCTCCTTCCATCATTTTTTCTATCATCAGCGCAGGAAAGAATTTTGGGGTATCTTCGACAATTGTCGGTGGATTGAGAGCGTGAGCTTCCTGTAGAAGTCGAACCAATACGTCGTTGTCGAATTTCCCCGCGTTTCCTGCCAAGGGTTCGATCATTCGATAGTAAGTGGAGTTAAGACTACCCGGAATGACCAGCTTGCACTGGTTTTGGGCCAACTTTTGGGCGAAATCTTGGATGTCTGTGAAGGGCTTTTGTAGATTTATCTGAAATGTATAAATTTGTAGTAGTAGTGTTTTAGTTAGTATATAAGTAGGTTGCACATTGGAATTAATTTTGAGTTGTTTTCTTTGCTTGTTTATTTGAATACTTATGTTTGAATTTTGTACCCGTATACTTACGATGGTTCTACCTGAGTCGTGCTGAAGGCTAACGCTAGCACATTGTTGTAAAGTCCAAGCATGATGGCTAATCCTAGACCCCACACAGCGTTACTGATGTATCTGACATTGGATACATTGATATATTGCCAGACGAGTGCTTTACTATGACGATGTTTCCATGATCTTTCGTAATATTGATCTATCAGTTCTGATATAGTCATGACTATCGCACTGATCCCGATTAGACTAGCCCATGTGACTTGTGACAATCCAGCTGATAAGATGTGTTGGGATTTTGATTGCCTAAAATTAAATACAGGAAGATAGTACGTACCGTCGTTAGTGCTTCTGTTATTTAATTTGATTTAATTGGATATTAAATTCGGAGTATATGTAGGTTTAGCTTGTAGGCTTTACAATACGTATATATCTGGTTTGAGCTCTTCAATTGTTTCGGCTAAAATGGATCCTGGAGAGAAGCAACGAGATGTCACCCCTTCCTGAAAGCTTTTCACAAAGTATTTTGGTTTATGAAAGTGTTTTATGTTTATGATCAGCTATACTTTTGAGTGGTTCCAGAGGACGCATTGGATGCAAATGTTGCTTTTGGACAAGAGGACGGTTATATTACGTATCATTATAAATTTACTTGTAGCGATAGTACAATGCTGCATCCTTTTCCAGGAATGGAACCGTGACATCGAGTCCTGGATCGGGCAGCTCATCCAGCGTGTCCATAATTCCAGCCATATCAGCGCTACCGTTGTTCAGCATGGCCATACAGTCAGATTTTGCAGTAACAGGAATAAATTCCACCATAATTCCGATGTAATGAAATAGTTGCCAGATAGGTTCAATATCAATACCAGGACTGTGACACTCTGCTGAGGGATATAGAGGGAAACAGGGATTAGAGTAAGGGTACCATTCCCAGGCACAGATCCTTACTGTTGACTCCTCTTGATCTGTTGTGAATGAAGCTGTGCTGACTGTCGAAACTGTAGTAATGTTTGTTGAAGGCACCATCTGGTCTGGCTTTGAATTTATAAACATAAATTAGATAGATATATATATACATATGTTTTAAAGAGATTAAATTCAAATTGGGAGGGCAACTGTGCATTTAGAGATTAGATGGATTACGTATGTAGCATTCAAATTTGCCTGTAAAGCATTGACTGCACTTAACCTTTTTGTGTTATTTTTTACACAGGTTTATTCTAGGGATTTGTTTTTGGAAGGCCCAAAAGCCCGATGGCCAAGAATTTGGGGTGAGAGTTGACTAATGTTTTCTATAAACTTGCTAACAGTAGCCGTAAGTGTTAAGTTTTATCTCAAAACTAGGCAGACGTACGTAAAGCTCAAAAACGCAAAAAACGAGTAAAAATCTTCGCTTGTGGAAACGTTTTGAAAATTTGTCTTTCTGAGAGAAGTTTTCAGGCTAAAATTTGGTACCAATAGGGGCATCCTCTGGTTTTGTGAGTAACGAATTTGGAGGGGTCACCCCCTGCCCACTATATATACGTAGTAATCCCAGCTGGCTAACTCATAATTACGGTTTGGGTTTTGTATGCATGTTATTAAAGGAAAGCCTTTTTCATTGTTTAATGTTTATAAGTTCGTTGCACATTTCCACACAAGTTCGCTCTTCCTTTTCTCATTTGACCGAAAGGCTTGCTGGCATAAAATCCAGGATGATCCGATTAATCTTCTTACATCCAATAGTAAGGTGGTC